>KN489944.1:0-22750 GCA_000787155.1 Scartelaos histophorus
TCATTTTATAGTGTTTATTTATTTGCAAAGAAAAGTTGAAAAATGGGTTGAAAATGACATTAAAACATATTGATGGCGTCAAACTAGGGAGAATTCTGTTTACACTGTTTAATTTACACATAAGAAACTATTTTTTTTTACAGAAACAACAAACATTTCTGTGCACATGAGAATATATAGAATTCCGAGTGTCATGTTACAATTTCTAACCAGGGAGCAAAATATGAAACCTAAAAATGCCCAAATTGGGAAAAAAAGTGTGAATGTTTATGCACAAATGTTAAATAATGATTCAGTTTATATATTCACATACAGATACATTTTATCTTCCTTAGACAACCAAACCTGTGGTGAAAGGGTGATTGCTTAACCCACTGTGCCACTATTACCTCAGTTGATCCTAATATTTTTTACATAATGAATCATTCTCTATACACTCATGTAGATTATCATTTGGTGACTTAAATTTGAAAGACATTCCCTCAATTTACCAACGCAAGAAATGAGATTATCCACATCTACTGCTACTGTTTTTCTTTCAGTTTCTCATAATTGTATATTTCTGATTAATTTTCTTCTCAGTACTGACCCTTTTGCCAGCTTTTGATTCCACCATCACTCAGCACAATACAATTTCTTATGGCCAAGTCTCAGCCTGGCGAATTAGGGTAACTCAAGCTGCTCTAGATTGCAATCACAGTGAAAATAATGAGTCCAGGACAAAGAGTGGCATATTATTTCAGTCGGCTTAACATTTCTAACCCTTTTTTCCTACTGGCCTATAGTCCAATGCAATACAAGCAAATAGCAGAGGAGAGAAATGCCCAAAGCTAAAGCTGGTGACAGAAGCTGCAGGAGAGAGGGGCTGGGGACTTGCAAATGAACTAATCACCTGAGGGGGATTCTTCTCAGCTTACTTAAACAACCAGTGAGTTAAACACACACAGGCTGCATGTGTGTGTAGTGTGTGTGTGTGTGTGTGTGTGTGTGTGTGTGTGTGTGTGTGTGTGTGTGTGTGTGTGTTGTGTGTGCGTATGGTGAATGTGTGTATTTGTGTGTATGTCTATGTGTGTGAGTCTGTGTGCATGTATGTGTATGTGTGTTTGTGTGTGCGTATGGTGAATGTGTGTATTTGTGTGTATGTGTATGTGTGTGTTTGTGTGTGCATGTATGTGTATGTGTGTGTTTGTGTGTGCATGTATGTGTATGTGTGTGTTTGTGTGTGCATGTATGTGTATGTGTGTGTTTGTGTGTGCATGTATGTGTATGTGTGTGTTTGTGTGTGCATGTATGTGTATGTGTGTGTTTGTGTGTGCATGTATGTGTATGTGTGTGTTTGTGTGTGCATGTATGTGTATGTGTGTGTTTGTGTGTGCATGTATGTGTATGTGTGTGTTTGTGTGTGCGTATGGTGAATGTGTGTATTTGTGTGTATGTCTATGTGTGTGAGTCTAGGTGCATGTATGTGTATGTGTGTTTGTGTGTGCGTATGGTGAATGTGTGTATGGCTATGTGTGTGAGTGTGTGTGCATGTATGTGTATGTGTGTGTTTGTGTGTGTGTGTATGGTGAATGTGTGTATTTGTGCGTATGTCTATGTGTGTGAGTGCATGTATGTGCATGTGCGTGTTAGTGTGTGCGTATGGTGAATGTCTGTATTTATGTGTACGTCTATGTGTGTGGGTGTGTGTGCATGTGTGTGTGCATGTGTCACGTGCGAGTGTCTGTGTGTGTGCGTTCTCTGGTGTATGGGAGTATTTGTGACCTGCTGCCTGTCCGAGTGCAGCGAGCAGCAGGCCGTCAAAATAAGAAGGAAGCGGCGCCAAACCCATTCTGGCAGAGGCCGGCACAGTTATGGAAGATGAACCAGGAATGAGGCAGCGATGTGACTGTGGATATTTGCATCCAGGTTTATTTCCGGGCAGCGTGGGACCCTTACACTTGGGTTTATGCTGAATCCAGTAGCAAAAGTGCAGCTAAACACCAGTATGACATGGCTAAAATTAGGGATGGTGTTTTGGATTTCCTTGAGCCGATATTTGATATTTTTCTTGGTGTTCAATAACCGATATTTGACGCCAACATTAACACTTTAAATCCATAACAAGACCCACAAATATAGTAAAGTTCAAATAGGCTCTTTTAATGATTTGATCTGGAACATAAAGACATTTGGTGAATGGTTTCAAACTTTTTTTTTTGCCTAAATGCTCTTCTATTTCCATTAAAATGACTAATCTGATGCACTAAGGCCAAACTGGAAATGACACAAGGCACAAAGACAATGTGGCAGCGTGCAACAAATAACACACAACCCCAATATCAGGGGAAAACCCTTGGATACAGATATTGGTGCCTCTATATCACCCATAACCAACTGGTATTGCTATTTTGGACCATTTACATTATTTTTCAATTCATTACAATAAAATGTGTCTCAGATTACTAAGTTTTGATCGAAAAATACTAAAGACATTATAGACAAAAAGGTACCAGTTTGCTGTAGCCATAGACATAACAGACTTGATTCATAGAACATGAATATTTGAGCTCCACAGAAATTCGTTAACAAAATTATGCTAATATTTCATCTATTTAAAACTCAAGCACTATTCTGATCCTCTTGCCCGTTGGAGTATTACTGTTAAAAAACTGGAGAACATCACATGAATTCTCCCTGTTGCTCCCTGGTTCTCTCCCAGGGCCCAGGCTGTGACAATAACTCCGTGTCGGACACAGAGGCGGCTGCACTACCAGCATAAGAAATGTTGTAAATTTCACACTCTGCTGCCTGCCAAAAAACCCTGGGCCCAGATTCGGCGATTTGGCCTCTCGAGTCTCGTTCCAATCTAGTCCCTGCTGCCAGCCACCAGCACAGGTTTCTGCTCCATCCCTGCCTTTTGGACCCTGATCCCCAAAAACATTCTGAACTTCTACCAACTCTGGGTCATTTCAAATAGACTTGGATCTGTGGATCGGTGCAATCAGCATTACAGAATCCAACAGGAACTAGACAGGACCAAAAAGAAACAGAGGCTGAGGAGAGAAAAGAAGCAATGTGATGTGAAGTTGGAGCCAAAATGATGAAGACTTTGGTAATGGTGGAGTTTATCAAAGGATACAGGTGGAAGATATTATTTATGATGTTTTATCTTACAAAGCCCATGCCTAATCATTATGCACAAAGCCAAAGGATTTTCAGTGGTGGTAAAGGCTCAGGCACTGATGCACAGTGAATGTGTACTGCAGGTTTCATAGTACTTATAGTATTATATATATGCCTGCAATGGTGCAACATGGTCGGAGTGCTGAAGTCTTAGTAACAGTAACATGTAATTTATAATGCAAAATTTTATTAACAAATTTATTTATTTGAAATGGTTCTATTTTTGCATTAATTTTCACTTGATTTTAAAGGTGCACTATGTAACTTTTCTGACAGAGGGTTTGTCACCTGCTTTTTTCTATTGAGGTATTATTGTTCTACAGTATTTAACTTGTTTATCTCCCTTAGAAACAAGCAGAGGATTTCATCAAGCCAAGTTACATGTCAGATCTGTGGGGAGGACAACCTACTCACAGTATTTGAATTTTTAGTAATTAAAAAAACACTTGTAACTGAATAAATGACATATTATTTGTGTTCCATACTCTGGCACATTATATCTTCATCTTTAATTATTGAATTTTATGATATATTTTGCAACTTTGACCGTACTTTATCTACTTTTTTAGTCATTGGCAAAGAAAACAGCCCCCGCCCTTTAATAATTCTGTCTGACTTGCATTTACTTTGGAGATGAGCTGTAGGTTGCTGACGCTATCTGGGGATTGCTATGCATTTTGAAGCAGCCTGGAGGGCCGGAGGAAATGTATTGATGGGAATGAGAGGTCCTGAGTCAAGCAATTTATAGGTCGCTCGCTCTCGTGCGCTATACAGGAGTTAAGTGAATCAAAAATAAGCACAGTGCACTGGGACCTGTAACAGCTAGGGAGCGCTCTTATGGGCAAAGCCTATTAATGCTTATAAACAGTATATGGGCTAGTCATCAAATGCATATTATGCTACACAGTAAATAAATGTTCCAAACAACAGGAAAATTGTTTGGGGATCAGAGCAAAAGTGTGAGCGAATTAATAAACAAAGAAAACAGCCCTGGAGAGAAGACTTTCTGAACACAAAATATTTGTAATTAGTTTTGTTGTACAGGTGGTGTAATTAAAATTTTGATTTACTAAGAGAGCATGAGAATATTGTCCTGTTAAATTGGGTTATAAGGCACCAATAACACTAACTCCAACTGCAGGGCCTTGTGTATCTGGTTTTGAAGCATGAGTGATGTTGTAAGTTCTTTACACATGGTTCTCATCCAATAACATCTGGATAGCTTGCTTCCTCATGGTTCTCATCTAACAAAAACAAAATAAAAAACAATGTTAATTCGTTTCAGGAATGTTATACAAGACTAACTATGAGTTTTGGTCAGAAACAGTTTTGCAACATACTGTTTGAAGTAAAAGACATTCTGAACTAAAAGAAACCATTGGCTACAGGCTCATACGCTGCATTCATACTTGCATAATCTCAAAACTTTGACTAAACTGCAACTAAACATGATACAAAACCAACAGGATTAAACCAGGACTAAGCGCAATTTACACCAAATGAGGACTCAAAGATAACTATGCATTTTATGTTTGTTAAAAAGTAATAAAAAAAAACCCTATCGACATGCTCTAGTAAAACATCAGCTTTGCTTAAATGGGATCCAGTGTTCTTGCTGATTCCAACTACACAGAAAAAACACATATTTGGCTAAAATGCATCTACATTTATTTGTAAAGCAATATACTGTACATGCACAATCAAAGACACACATGCTCAACAAAGGCCCAAATACATGGACAATATCAGCACGATTCTACAACTGAACTGTCATCATTTCAGTGGATAAAAGACACACGATTCTCCTGTAAACTCTGAGACAGTTGTGTTGTCCCGGCCTGTGTGCGCTCACCTGCAGAACAACAGTGTCTTGTAAGAACGGCCAGCTTTAGGACTTTAATCATGACTTGGATTTGTTTTCGCTGCATTCCGGTAATTAACTGATTGATAATTTGTGGGTTGGTTCCCCTTAATTACGGGTCTGATTGCAAATGAATACAGTGATCCAGTGAATTAGAGTGACCTACACAAAGTGGGACACCTCCTCCAGATTTCAGCCCTGTCTTTAGTAGCGTCTTTTGTTAACTTCAGTGTTGGGCTCATAATATTTACCAGTGTTAGCAATACGCCCAAACTAGCCAAAAAGCCTGACGCTTCCAATGCCCAGGAGGTGTTAGCAAGCACATGCAGCGTTCAGAATGAAATCAATGCCATATCAAATTTTCAAATAGCTTTTTGGAGTGACGTTTTTGGATCTAGGAAAAGTGGTTGTTTGTTCTCCTATTAAAAGAGCATTTTAAAGGGGCCGCATTACACTATTTTCTGATCTATGTTATAATGTCTCTTCATCACAAACATACCTGGTGTTGTGATTTGTTTCATTCACACATGTATAACACACAAGCCTTGTATATTTAAGTTCTTCTCACAAATGGAAAACACTCTGTTCCACCTTGTGATGTCATGAGGAAACACGGTAAGTGCTCTGTTGTGTTTTTAAAGGGATATAGAACCTCATTAAAATTAAAATTTTGGATATAGGACCTCATTTCCTTGTGAACCAGAGTGTTGCAGATGTGTGGAGAGACTTTTAAAAAAATATTCCATTGACTCCGTGTATTTGCAGAAGTCACTGATGCTAGGCTAGCACATGTCAATGGGTTTCATTAGCCTGCCACTAAAAACAGTCTTACCGACTCCACAAAGCACCCGAGACCAATCTATTATTACGCCAGACTATCGATGTGAATGTCTGTGTTGGTAGAATAATTTTTAAAATAAAACTAACCTTGCATCACATGAATCGTCGCATGTTGTGGGACTATTTTCTCAGCAGAAGCGGTGATATCACTCCGCCGCTGCCGAGCTTTCTGTCTATCAGGAAGTACAACTCACTGCTGCTGCTCAGACATAAATCCTTCAGACGCAAGGTTGGTTTTACTTCTAAAACGATCCATTTACATCAACAGTTTGGTGTTATAATTGTTCTTGCTTTGGGTGCTTTGAGGAGTGGCTAAGACTGTTTAATGACAAGCTAACTATGGCTGTTGACACGTGCTAGCCTAGCATTAGCGACCTCTACAAATACAAGGACTGGAGGGAGTATTTTAAAAAGTGACTCCACACGTCTACAACATCCTGGCTAAATGAAGTCCTACGTCCAAAATGCCCAAACTGTCCCTTTAAACTCCATTCACCTTCATCAGAATCATTTGGATAATAATCAGAGCATTTTGAGCTGTGTTGATGTAGCCTTGCATAATAATAAAAGATGACTCAAACATGAACATGAGTGTGTGAATGAAAGAAAACACACAACTCCAAGAACGTTTGATGAGGTAACAATATTCTAACATGGTTTAAATCTCACAAGAGTTTGTAAAATGAATCACTATTAAAAGAGAAACAGCCCAGAGAGGATGCAAGGTTACACCGGGTACAACATAACCAACTGGCCCTTTCCCTTGATGTCATCAGCATTTCCTGGGGGCGTGAAGCTAACTGAACGCACTGCTCTGTTAGAAGCTCTGTTACTCACGTTGGACTTAATCTGAGTTTTATTTTAACACAGTCTGACCGGAGAGACTTTACCTGGTTGGAAAGTATAACAGGTGAGATGATTTGTGTTGTTATTAAACACGTCTCTCACACGGAAAATGAACATCCAGGCAGTTTTCAGCTGGTCGCTCTCACCTCTTTTGTTGAAAAACACCTAAGCAAGATCACGAATGCTCCTGAAAATCTGTTGTTTGAACTCAAGTTTGTATTTTTCCTTGTGTTTTCAGACTATACTGCGATAATGCTGCAGAATATGTGACGCCAGTGGAATCCCATATAACTAAACAAGTAGTAGTCAATAGAAATCTGAGGAGCAACAGGATTTCACTGAAGAACATATATCTTTCAGTTCTACATGAGCCCGAAAGCGATGGAGGCTCTGAGGTGCACACTGTGTAGGAGAGCTGGTGTGCTACAGCTGCAATCAGAGTGGTTAGAGCCGCCATTACCCGACTGAGGGAGAGCGGAACCTCCTCATTACACCGGGATCAGGGGCAGTAAGACCAGCAACCTCTCAGCAACCCATGACCTATTTCCTACACTCGCATACACAGGAACACAACTGGGCTTTAACAGAGCTTTTTCCCCGCTCCCCCTTTTTCCTCCTTTTCAACAAATCTGGAAAGTACCACAGATAAAAGACAATGTATTGGTGTGTCATAGAGGGCAGAATGTATTTATTTTTTTCTATTGTAATATTATAAGATCAACGTCTTTATGCAAAATTAACTCTTGAGCTTTAAGCCATGTGAGAATATCAAAAGTTGTGTTTTGTTTCATTCACATGTTTGAGTAATTTATTATTAGTATTTATTATTCGTTTTTGTACATCTCTAAAGCTCAAAATGCTTTCTTCCACTTGATGTCATTAAGTGGTTGTAAAGAGAGGAAATTCCAGTGATTTAAATTTTAACACTATTTTACCTTCTTTTATTAAAATCTGGAATTATTTCAGGTACCTCCTCAGTGTTGTACCCCTGTTTGGGAAACACTAGCTTATTTCATGTAATCTTACTTTACTTTGTATTGCTGCTCAAGAGACAATCTGTAAATGATTCTTTTTATTTCAACTACTCCTGGAAAGAAATTTGGAAAATATTTCCTCAAATTAGGAAAAAGGGGAAAAGGCTAAAATTCCAAGCGGCATACAGCACAGAGCAGCATATGTCTGCAATTCAACTTTAATTTCAGATGAAGTCACAATATAACTTTGTTTACTGTATCATCAACATGGGAGCATGTTTTGGCAGCGCGTCCACAATGGTTTAATGGTCACATAATCTGTTTACATGAGAAAGTGTTTTCTTCTGCCGGAGCAAAGGGGAAACTTTTCAGATGACTCATTGTTTATGCACACACATGAGAACAGAGCAGCCTCACTGTGTCTCAGCCCGAGATTTGACCAAACTCTTCAAATGATAGGAAATTAGTCTCAAACACAGAGCACCTGCGGTTCACAACACATTATTTTACCTTTTTAAGACTTTATAAGAATACAACACGAGGAACAAAACAGTGGTAAATGTAAGTGTGTCTCCAGCAACTGTTATTTTGTTAAACATAAAAAAAAGCAGCACAACCATTACAAACTGTCTGATTTGTGTGATTTTAATGAATGTGTCTTTGCAAATATACTGCCTTAATGTGGTGTAACACTTACTTGTGTATGCTCATTAGAGTGAGCCATGGTGTCTGGCCTTGGAAATAAACTATACAGTCTATTAGCATGTTGCTTTTATTGGAGGTGCACCGGTTGCACAAACACTCTGTGAAAATGATAAACTTCACACTAACTCTCCCTAATGCAAAAAGAACTCACACCTATGTAATGTGTTCGCTCAGCGTTAACACAATCTACAATAAATGAATCATGACAGCAAGTGTTTTCCTGAGCCATTACAAGAGGCTAACCTGCAGGTTAGCAGCAGACAGCAGTCAGGCAGTTCACCTTTGCTCATCATGTCAGAGGAGATAATCAGGGCCTCAGCCCAAACATTTGGAGCTGTGCAAGAACAAGAGAGAGGCCGATAGCGTCGTTGTCAGCAGCAGAAGAATAGAGGAGGAGAGAGTGAATGTCCATGTGGCTAAACCCAGAGCAGTGTGTGCTCACACAATAGGGTCTGTGCTAATCCTCCGTCATGCGCCTCTCTGCACTGTCAGAGCCGGGCTAAAGTACGCGGAGACGCCGCAGAGGCCGTGACACCTGCACAAAGCAGCGCCCGGGACGAGGCGGTGGGACTGCGCTCTGCACCACTGTGCATACAATCTGCTTTGGGCTCACACACATGAGCTCTGTGTTAAACAATACTCTGCCTGGTGCTGAGACCCCATCAGGAGGCTGAGCTGGCCACCCATCAGACCCTGAAGCGGTGCAGCGGTGGTGGGCTGCACTCCGGCCATGCCCACCCCTCCAGTGGAGAGTGTGGACAGCCCGGCTGGGCCTGCCCCTCTGTCCTCTGCTCTGCTCCGCTGGATCTGACAGCTGTTACGGCGAAGGTTATTCACTCGGCGCATCCCTGCACACTCACACAATGACCCTGAGCCCCGCTTGTCTCACCAAGTCACCCCGATGCACTGCGACCAGCAGACAAGGTGGAGAAAACAAGCTGACACTGTCACTCGTCTGCCACTTTCATTTCACGCTACATATGTGCCCCAAAACGGCTCTTTGCCCCAAAATAACTGGTGTACACCAGCACATTTGTAATTTCTTTTTTACACATATACGGCACACTGCCAGAAAATAGGTCAAACGGCACACGGATGTGATTCAACTGAAAATGGCTGCGGTGGGCGGGTTTAAGATGAAAAGCCTGCAGCTGCAGTGAGTGAACATAGGTGGCGCTGTGACTGTATGCTTACAGATTCTTACAGCAGACCTACTTTGGCAGCTCTCTTCTCTATTTTAATGAGAGAGACGCTACAACTTATTTTAATATTGTGACTTTATCAGAGATTTGTGTGTTTTTACTTGGAGCTGTAAGTATGAAGAAGTCACCTAAGTGTTGATGTACAATACATGAGGCACCTCAGGAAAACAATTAGACTGGTGCTCTGTTGGAGAAGGGTTCCCCTGCTAAAGTACTACTTGTTATTTAGACATAAGATGGCGGGTACAGTATTAATTTTTCTTTGCTGGCTGATGAGCTATAGTGTGTGCTAATTGGAAAATAATGAGGGTAATAATGGACCAGCTCTCATTAAAATGCATCTGTTGAATTTAATTCAGCTTAGTATAGAGTACAATAAGGATATTAGAATATTATCTCGTTATATTGACACACTTAATTATAAAGAAAAGTCACTGTTGATGTGTGACCTAAATATCAGCTCATTTAATGAGCATGTAATAAACGCTGCTACAGTAGCACAGTGTGACTGCACTGTTTTCCTTATACCACATACATTATTGTTTTCTACCAGGATGGTGGCTTCTGTATTCATATCACACAATTAGTGCAGACATATTTATAGTTACAAAGCCCAATATACAAGTTATTATGTTTATTTATAGGTCATGCTCTCTATGGTGCCACTTTTGATGTGAGTGTTGTGGTGATTTATGTCATATATTATCATAGAACAAAAGGTAAAATTATCATCATTCTGAGATATATATTCACACATGCATGTAATATATTCAATGCTAAATTAAAATGATGTACACTGGCGAAGGAAAAATGGCACTATATGACACATTAGTATTCACAGCCACCACTGCATCATTTTTAAAGCAATAGCCATTACCCTGCCTTTGAATAACACCATTCGGTTTTAAAGCCCAAACACAGCCGCGCTGAAAACCACCAGAGGAATATTGCGCTTACACATACATTCACAGAGCCACATAAAATGCCTCTCAAGTGGCCTGGGCCCTCACATTGTTCTGTTCTGTGCCTCCTCCATCCCTAACGGCGAAGCAGTAGCAGCGCTTTACCTTGCCCCGGGACATCCACGGGACAGCCTATCACGCTGCTCCCCGCTGCCCTAGACATGTACCCTGTTTATCTCCTAATTGACTCTCATAGGGAAGCACCAGATTGACAGTGTTGCTCCTCCATCACTTAAGCCACTTTTTTTATCCAAGCAAAAACCCTACACGCCATTACCAGTTAATAAAACATCATGCCAGACTTACTTTATTGATAAGCACTACTTTCCCACTTGGTGTGCTTAAAAGCCAAAAGTGTCATTTCTAGGGAGACAACTTTCTCGGCCACTTTTTGCTCATCTTACAGTTGGAAGTGGCTACAATTTGGAACTTTTCCCCTGACAAGTCCTGTTTGGTATTCCCTGCAGTTGTGATTAAATGTAGCAGTGCTCATTTTGTTGGACGCAAGCAGCATAATTAGGCAGAGGCAGCAGACAGTTGACAGAAGTGTTGAGATAACATATATTGTAGAGCGTATTTATTATGCATTGACGTCCGCAAGACAGGCCTGGAGTTGCCATAACAACTCTAAACAGAAACGACGGGATTGATTGAGGCTAATTGACAGCATGTGAATGTCGGGGGTGTTAGAAAATGAGGGTGATGTGGTTAATTCTGCGCCTCCTGCCACTTACTTGTCATCACCTGACAGGAAGCAACTTTTGCCTATGTACTCCACACTGGGCTGCATAGACATATATGTGAGCAAAGCCAGGCGGGCGCGGGCTTGTCCTTGTCTGATTGTGCATATGGAGAGGGTCACCCGTGTGGAGGGGTTTCCAGCAGGGTGCTGTCAGTGGACCTCGTCTCATCTCTACTAAGCTGCAGAGAGCTCAGAATGGAGAGAGAGGGTTTTCAGAAAGTTGATGTTATAAAGCTAAGAAAGATTCAAAGTAGTGAGATTAGTCTGATTCAAAAATGTATTTCAAGTGGAACTATTGTTGAGATGATATAATGTACTCAAATTTTAAACTTGATTTCGCGCCTATAGGAAAAACCACAGTAATCAATCTCAATGCCAAATAAAATGACAGTAATTTCCAACCCCACATAAATTGTCACCTTCCTAAAACAATCGCCTAAGTCACTTTTTTGCCTAAGTTTACTTGCAAAAATGCAAATTTACAGGAAAAATGCAAAAAAAAACTGCCATAATTTCAATTTTGGGGGGAGTTTTTTGTGTTTCCTGAAAAACCTGAAAAAATGACCCAATTATGCGATTATTTTAGGAAGGCGACAAAATAATAATACTATTTCTGAAATAAACACACCTTTCTTAAAATTTTCAGAAAAAGTAGACTTGTTCAAATGATTATTTAGTTATAATTATAGTTTTAGTCTTGGTTAATATGAGGGTAGTTTGTGCCAACCTATAGTGCCAATAGTGTTTATAGCATTAGAAATTAGCCTGGACAGGAAAGTTCTCTTCAACAAGCTCCTCATCTTAGTCTCTCCTCGCACAATTATTACCCGGGCTGAGAAACCAACGTGGATCTCTCCCACTGTTTCTTTAAATTAACAAAGCCACAGCTATATGTGTTTCTATAGGCCCGTCTTTTCAACACCGCAGAACTGCCCACCACAGTGAGACACGACCGCCATAGTGCCCGTCTCTTTGTTAATTCTCTATAGCGCAGTTTGTTTGAGCTGTGTCCGACTTCAAACATGCTCAGAGCGAGTAGACTCACCTGGGGAGAAAAAAGGCTGTCTGCTGCCTGGAGGATGTCGACTCCGCTCGTGTTCACATCGCGCTTTAATCCGGCTCTTATGGAGAAATCCTCTTCAACTGGCCCGAGTACTCCAAGTCATTATGTGCTAATGATCAGTCCACTTCTCACAAACTGTTGCCTTTGATTAGACTAAAGTTTGGTCCATTTCAGAAATAGAAGAGAATGACTTTGGGTTGGAAGGGTGTAAAGATGACGGCTAGAAAAGTTAATAAAGCTATGAGAAAAGTCAGAAATGGAAGAAGTATTTAAGTAAAAGTGCGTATAACGTGTATATTTGTAGAAATAACTTGGTGCTATAACAACTAAAAGTACTATAAACTGCAATCAGTACTTTAACCATACCAACAACTACTATTCCTAATGCTATTAATGTACAAATTTAACTTACTTGAAATCATTTTTATGTTCTCCCTCAGAGTAAACCAAATTACGTGACTTTCCATGTAATTCTCTACACTGCTGCATGTTGTAGTGAGCTGTTCTGATGACACCAGGAATATATCAAGTGTTTTTTTGTTTCACAGCGATGGCGTCTCTCCAACCGCGGTCCAGAGTGTCCGTTGGAAAAGGGGGAGTAATCTTATTTCTCTTTTTAATCTGCTAATTAACTTGACAGCATGACGAATGGACACGATCAGCTGTGTCCCGCCACAAATCTGCCATTTTGCACGCTACGATGTGGGATCCCACTCACCACTGAGAAACACAAACTAATTTAGGGCGAACCCGGTTTAGATGAAATTTCCAAATAAAAATATGCAAACAAAACACATCAGTAGGAATCAAATTAAACAGGCGTAGTTTTTTTTGCTGTCGAGTGCATTAGCTGTGTATATATAAGGTATCTTTGATTGTGATGTGGTGCCGTGATTTGGTCTATAGCTCAGAGGAGTCAGCCTGTCTCAGAAGCCCCCGCTGTACATCACCGCTGTCTCTGCCCATATCTGTCTACTCTCCCTGCACTCTGCTTCCATCATTCCTCCCATTAATCTAGCCCTCCATCCCGCTATCATGAATTATCTTGAATACCTGATTTAGCTGGGAGCGTTACACTTCACTACACCCAGGCCTGTGCACTTAAATCCAAACAAAAAGATGTTATGGGGGACTTATCCAATTATTAAAAATGACTTGTGCGTCTAGTTTTTTAAGAAATCACCAACCTGTAGCAGCTTTTTGTAGAAATGCATTTGGAATCCTGTCTTAGTATTATAGCTAGAATCAGGAAATACTTTAAAATATAGACCATTTGTCGTGTTATATGAATACTTTTTTGTATTATTTTCTATTCATTTTATAGGAGCAGCCTGGTTGTTTATAGTTTGATCCTATACAAATTCATTGGGTAAACTCAGATGTGGAGACCCCCTGCTTTTCTATGTGGAAAAGTGTAATATTTTATTTCAACATGTAGTTATGATAAAAAATTAACAGATCTAATTAAGTAAAAATGTCAACCACAGTTTGTAGTATTTATCCTGCTTTATCAGCGTCGGGATCAGCCGTTAAACTTCTATATTGCAGCGCTGTAGTTAACGATTGTAATAGTTTAGCACTTAAAATTCAGGTTCAGATAAACAAACGGAATCCAAACACAGCATATTTAATAGTAATATTTTTCAAAAAAGGACATTTCTCTTAATAATGGAAAAGATGAGAAATCATTTTGACAGGACCATTCTGACAGAGTGAAATGCTACAAAATAAATGCACAAAATAATCATTTTCCAGGCCAAGCAAGTGAGCGAGCTGCAGTTACAGATATTTACACAGTACAAAATAATAACAATGCTAATGTCAATAGAAACACAATAATGTCCCAATCTGATTATGCGGCTCGCGTGTGTGTCATGTGTGGAGCGAGCAGAAAATTACATTTGAAATTTGAGAAGTTGCCTGTGCCTGTGATGTATTATATTGGAGGGGGGTGCAGGTTGGGGGTTGAGGGGTTGAATTTAATAAACCCACCAAAAATTTTAAAATGCATATTGGCCCGAGATAAGGTGGAGACTTTTTTTTTTTCTAAAGTAATTATGAGGCTTTATTCATCTGTGCCATTAGTCAAACTGACAGCTGGTCCCTGCAGGCTGGACTGCCTCACCTATCTGCCATAATGAATGTTTACAACACACAGGTAACACAGTAAATATTGGACTCATCAATTATGGAGGGCCGAGCCAACTGGCAATCAAATCCCATGATTATTGTTGCCTTTGGGGCGGTCCGAATTGGACACGTGTGACGACAGCACCGATACGAAGACAAAAACACACAAAAAGGATCTCAGACTTTGAGCTGTCAGGGCAGAGGAGGCGCTTGTTAACATTGTGGACACACTGTTACTGTTGACAGATGCACAAGGAAAACAAAGAAAAACAGCATTTCAGTGATAATGTCAATGAGGGCATGTTCTACATTATTATTATTTTTTCTCTGAAGGGAATTTAAATGAAATGAAATGCTTGTGTATCTGTGTGCATCACCACCAGCCACCAGTCACCCACAATACATAGATATTACAACAGGGACGTCCAATACATATGGAATAGACAAAAGACAATGTTTTTGAACGTATAAAAGATGAAATGTTTGCTTTACCTAGTCCTAATACAATAAATCTTTGTACTCACTTATTTTATATTAGCTTGGACCTCAGCAGTGATCCAGTGTAAGTCATGTAGTGCAGTAATTAATATAAACTAAATAATTATAATAAGATTGTCATTTCACCATATAACAGTGGTCCTTTGGCAGACTTCTGTACATGTGCTTGACATTGTTTTTGTAATATCTGTTCATTGATATGTTACATACTCTGGCACTCTCGTGTATACAGTTTACATTTCCAAAAACAGGCATAAATATTTATTACACCTGTTATTATCCAGTGCCCGGGCGATGACATTCAGAATAAATGGCAAACAAGGGGCTTTGGGTCCTGTGCCAACGCCGCTGTACAACTTAATCAACACACCCAAGAAAAATTGCTTATGCCACCTCCTCACCGAGCACACTGTATGTTTTCTTTGCACCATAATAGTCTGGAGACTTCATTTGTGCGATGCTCAACAGAACTGCACATCTAGGCTTGGATGTACAAACTTTGTGCTGATGTCTGCTTCTATCTCGTTTTGACACCTTTCTCTGCCGTTTCTGTGTTTTGGACAGCAGGACGTAGAGCTGCGAGACGCTAAACTGACACTACATCCCAATTTTCCCACAAACTCCGTCATTACAGCCAAGGAGTGCTGATAAGGCTTTGAAACCCACCATTTGTTCAGACCGGGGATGGTTACTTTCTGCTTGGTCAATTAAAATGTTCCTAAGTGAGACGGAGCTGCAGGTGCTCGGTTATTGATAGCGATCATGATTGTAGTTTTTGTATTTTGTTTTGAGTTTACACTCCCTAAACGTGAGTTAGATTCTGCAGTGTCAGTGTCCCGTAGGATGTGTTTGGGCCCCTGAAGCAAGCAAGAGGCGATGGGAAAGGAGCAGCGGATGTTGAGCTGAAATCAAGCTGCAGTCTTCAACAGACAATACAAGAGGGTGTCATTAACATGCCATTACAAAGGCTCAAAGGCAGGACGACTGGTGCAGCATCTCAACACATGTTTAGATTGTTATTAATTTCACTTTTAGCCATGACTTTTCTACATTTATTTGAGTCACAGCGTGTTACACTCACATTACTGATACAATGACATTTGTTGGCCTCATACCATCAGAATTTTTCAAGGTTTTCAGGAAAGAGAGAAAACACGAAAATAAACTGCCTATTAATAGTTGACTAGGGCAGCTTGTGTTTTTATGACTATAAAAATCCTTCTGATTGGCCGAATAAATAGCCAATGATGCCACAGGGTCTGAACTAGAGAGTAGAATGAGCCAGAAAACATGACTGATATATTACTTAGGCCTATAAACTGTACAAGTAGAAACCATTTTTCTTAAGAATCAAGGTATATGGGCAAGAATAATTTAATAAAATTATTATATAGGTATTCAGAGTTTGGTAATGTACCTTGAAGGAAATGTGTCCTTGGGCAAGACACTTCACTTAACTGCATGTAGAAATAAATCGTATTTACCATTTCACTACTTTTTGATAATAACAGTGTTCTATATAATTTCTTTAGCTTTTCTTGACATCTTGTCCCAGCTTGTCCTGGCATTTCCATCATCAGCAGTTAACTGTAATTAGACGGGCCTACAGTCCATATAGTGGGACACAGTCATTAGGAAGAGCAGCTCAAAGCTCCTCCTCCTCCTCCCACTGGGACCAATCTATGTTTTTATGTTAACACCTGGTACCTGTAGCCCACAGACTGTCTGCTACACACCACAGCAGAGAGGAAAGACTTGGCTAAATTACACTATAATGCTTCAGGTTAACCCAAAATAAGTGTGGCTCACAAGATTAGCATCCAAAGTTTCAGAGAACAAAGTTCCTCTGTTACATGGTCAAATTTAAGAAATAACTTGAGGCGCACTTCGGATGGCCATAATGACTCTATATTAGAACAGTGCTCCAGCTGCAGTGCAGAGCTGCCGGGGGCTGGGGACGCACTCACAAACACACACAAACACACACACACACGTACACACATAGGCTAATAAACTGGCCTGACACACCCTTTGGCAGCAGTGCAGCCACCTCAACCACATCCCCCAGCCCACAACTACTACGCCTAATTTTAGCAGCAAACCTTCAGACATCGATGTGCAAACTCTAAAAAAATACAGTTTTTTGTTTCTCCAAAAGGAAATAAAGACAAAATCATGAACAAGTATATTATTGTGTATTTTTATGTATTGTTTATTGTGAGTGGATCTAATAGTCAATTTAGTAATGTCAAAAATACTCAAAGAAGAAGTGTTTTCATCCTAAATATAATGGGTTTGTGTGTTAAACATGTGAATAAAAGAAAACACAACCCCAAGTATGTTTTTGATGAGAAAACAAAATGATAAGATAGATCAGAAAATAGCAGAGTTGGTCCCTTTAAACACCGAACTAGAAGTAGAGCACTTAGTGCAGTTATAGCAACAAAAGCTTTTCTCCACTTCTTTGTTATAGTTATCAGAGACTCTTCATGTGAATTTGGAAGCACTACAGGCAAAAGACTGTACCTCCAAGCCACAAGTTTTTTCTTAATAAGTGTCAACTCAGGGTGTCTGTTTCCTGCTTAAATGTATTAGATTGCAGCTCTTGGCATGTGCACAAGAAGTAGGTGTTGTAGTTATAAAACTGACAGAGGCAAAGGTTGAAAGATGGCCGTCCACTCACTCCCACACACACCTGGACACTGCAGACGTGATTGACACCAGCAGGCTCTAAATTTAACAGTCAAGATTTAACTCTGTAAAAGTGTTCAGGCCCGGCAGGCCAGGCCAAACTACTGTAAAAAAAAGGTGATGGAAAAGTCATCTGGAAAGCAGTAAAGATTTTTTTTCTTTCTTAAATAAATATATAACATGAGGTAAGATCTGTGTACGTGTTGTCTCTGTAGGAAGAGAAATGTTTCCTCTGCATTTGACCCAGTGGCTCTGAGCAGACTGTGGTGCAGAGTGATGGAGGGTGAGATGCTGCAGTACATCCAAAAAGCTGCTCCTCAGGTCCTGACTACAACCAGGAGGTACGAGGAGTCTCTGCACTGGCTCCTGTGGTTCAGAGAATAGACTTTAAAGTGACTCTCCATGGCCTCTCACCAAAGTACATCTCTGACATGTCAGTGCCATATGAACCATCTCACACTCTGAGGCCCCCAGGAACCGGCCTCCTGCTGTTGCCCTGAGTCTGGAACAGTCTTCCTGAACATGGGACAGGCCTCTATTCTGATTATGTTAAATCCAGGCTCAAAATGGTTCTTTTTAGCTGTGCATATGACTGAAAGGTATTCTGCACTCTTCTCTTTTAACTTTAATCTTATGAAGATAATTTATGTTTGGTTTGTATTGTGACTTGAATGTCTTTCTTATTCTGCACTGTAGAATGAGAAAGACGATCCATTCACAACTATGCTGTGTATAGATTGTGCAAATAAATGTCCCTTCTGTTTGAGCCAGATGAAAGTTTTCAGGACCTATTCAGCTGGAGGATTAGCTTGTTGTCAATTTTTTTTTTCTTTGGTAATTTCCGCTATTTAACTTTGAAGTGCTCAAATGTATGATGCAACTTAACTTGGCAAGTGCACACCAGGCCACCACTGCGATGAGAGACATCCCTCCCTGGTGATGTTCCACTGCAGAGACATCAAACTGCCCACAGTGCTGTCAAAACTTTTCTTTTGGCAAGATAGGGTCATAGACTCAAGCATCTGCAAGAAAGAAGGTCACTGAACCACCTTTGTGCACGCTGGTAGACGGAGTGGACCATACCATCTGGAGATTTCAGTTTTGACAGACTCATTAGAAAGTAGAAACACTATTCTGTAATATGGCACTTTTCTATCTCCTCACCTCGGCAGTGTCTGTAACAGAAGTCATGGCAAATGTCAGTCCATTGTACAAGACAGAGGGGCAATTTGAAAGTTGACCTGGGCTGTGGAAAATACTCTGCATCCTTTAAACAGTATGACACACACTTTCTGTTTCTGATCCTGATTTGCAGTGACAGTTGAGTAAGTAACACAGCCGGCAGCGTGGACACTGTGATGAGATCCAGACCTCATGGGTACCTTCATCTCTAATAACTTTATCATTAATTTCAGGCTTTAGGGACTTTTGTGCTTAAATTAATTAGTCTTTAGCACACTTTGGGAAATGTGAAGTAAAATAAGAGACTATTACTTATTTCCTAAAAAGCATCGTATGTCAGGAGACCATTCTGTCTTGGGTGCCTGATGGTAAAATATGAAGGCATTCTTGCATCAACTGGGGCCTTCCTCAGAACTTTGATTGCTCTTCTGTTGTTTTCTGGGTTCTCAGGTTTCTTGCATCATTCCAGACATACATGGCACAAATACTGATTTCGTCCATAGCCTTATATAAAAACCGTAGATTGTATATAAATGGACATAGCTAACCCGCTAGCTGCCGTGTTGCAAAGAGGAAGTGAGCATGGGAGTGCTTCCAGCTTCATCGACCCGCTCTACATGATCCTGGGGTTTTTATTTTGCTATTTCCTAATATGGAACTTGGCTTTAAGCTTTATTTTACTGGAGCTGAATGCTGTGGTTGATGTCACACTCCCTTAGTCCCCTTGATTATATGGTCTGAGATCAAAAACTTATACTCCAAAACGAGAAGATCATGGACTGCAGGGAATCATTCAAATACTATATCGACCTATCGAAGGTTTGACCAAGTCTCCAACCATTTTTTCAGCCATGGAACAGAAATATAAGGCTCATACTAGAACTTTTGATGAGATTAGGATTAGGGCTGGGTATCGATTCAAATCTCAAGAATCGATTTGATTCCAATTCTTAAGATTGAGGATCGATTATCCCGATTCGATTCGATCCGATCCGATCCAATCTCGATTCTGGTTAGTGTTCTTAAAAACATTTTTTTTAACCTTAACCTGTTTTACATACAACATGTTAAAACTAGCATTAGATTGACATTTAACAGCAAATGATGCAAGTATTGGTAGTTCCTGATGGCTGTGAGTGGCTGTAGTACTGCGATGGAAACACTTCGCTATGTGCCTCACTCTCCCAAGCAGACGTGCAATATTCGGGAGTTTGAGACCGGCTTGTGAAGCGAGGTTGATTCTATGCGCAAAGCAGCCGACGTGAGTTAGACCCATGATCCGCACGCACCATATTAGCGCTGTTGTTTGTCACGGTGGCGAGAGCAGCAGAGTCTATGGTGCGAGTGGCCACAACGTGAATACCATGGACGTGGTGCGAGTCCACAACGTGAATACCATGGACGCGACTTAGATAAAAGTTTACCGGGGAACAGGCTACTAAAAAATAATTGTATTTATATATATTTAGTAATCGATTTTTAGACGCGCGAATCGATATTGAGAATTTAATATGCGAATCGATTCAGAATCGGAAAATCGTTTTTTTCAACACAGCTCTAATTAGGATGGTTGAGATCCAGTTCTCCATGAAGCAAAATGGCGAACAAAAAGTGGTCTGAGTGATCCGGACCCCAGGCCAATACTGAGACATGTTAGTTCTATGGTTAATCTTCGTTGCCATATGGTGACACTAAAGGTTTCCTGCTACTCCGATGAAGGTTTTGGGTTCAATCCTCCAGTGAACTACGTTGAAAACTCTCTCTGGCCTTTCTGTTATTTTGCATATTTTAGCCTCTCTGATTATCCAGTGTTTGACATGAGTGGAATTGGCGAGTCTAAGTTGCCTGAAGTGCCCGATGAATCCGAGATTTGTTTAAATAGGCTCCAGTCATCCACAACCGATGAAGATAATGAGCTGAAGAAGACGAGTATTTGCTGCATACTTTTTTCCCAATGTCCCGATATAACCTGTTACCCAAAACAAACCCAGACTTGTGAAATCTTTCATAAATTACAAGCTTTTTAACAAACTCCAGCGTTTCTGCCTCACTAGCACCTTGTCTAATCTGTTTGGTGACAACAGCACATTGCCTCAAACATAGTGGGAGGTTGCACGTTTTTGCTCTTCTCTTGTCAGAGCTACAGGAAGCCAGTCGCTGACAGACTATCAGCACCGAATCTCACAGAACACAAGAAGAGGAAGTGACAGCTGTAAAAAGGACTTTATTCAATTTGTAGCCAATCAGCACGGAGCTTAGATGTCATCATGGAGCAGTGCCCTGAAATACACCACAGCCATTATCAGTATGCATGGCCAACGCAGACATTTTGTACGAACGCTCTTCTCAAACGGTGCTACAATGTGTGAAATGAATGCAGAGTAACACTATATTGTTAATACGGCCGACTCTAATAGGAGCTGAGATTGGTGACTATTTTATGGTAGTCAGAATTGTGCTCTTTTAAATGGACTTTGAAACTGGAAAATGATTAATTGTTAAAATAAAGCAACTTCCAATGTATGTCCAGGAACCTTGTGGGTAATTAATGCATTTGTCAAATAATATTTACTGTGAAATGTTCTTCTTGAGCTTGTTACTTTATTGTCCCAACTTTGTGTAACTTGCATTTGTATCAACATCAGGCAGTGGCTCGGTAATTAAACCCCCACTATCCAGAAAGTTGAAGGATTGATTGATTGATTCTTCCTTGGATCAAGTTCTGTTACCGTGTTCTTAAGCAAGGCACTTTCCCCACCTTGTCTAGTGTGTGTTTGATTAAGTAAGGCCGGCTGCATGGATTTGCAGCCTTTAATTTACAGAATACACTTATTTTACGGTAAAGAATTGTGCTCTTTTAAATGGGCTTTGAAACTGGAAAATGATTCATTGTTAAAATAAAGCAACTTCCAATTTATGTCCAGGAATCTTGTGGGTAATTAATGCATTTGTCAAATAATATTTATTGTGAAATGTTCTTCTTTAGCTTGTTACTTTTACATCCTTTACTGTCCCAACTTTGTGTAACTTGCATTTGTATCAACATCAGACAGTGGCTCGGTAATTAGACCTCATCCACCATCCAGAAAGTTGAAGGATTGATTGATTGACTCTTCCTTGGATCAAGTTCTGTTACCGTGTTCTTAAGCAAGGCACTTCCCCCACCTTGTCTAGTATGTGTTTGATTAAGTAAGATTTGCAGCCTTTAATTTACAGAATACACTTATATTCCAACTTCCTTATGAGTTTGTTGTGCAGCCCAACCTCAGAACACTTCCTTAGCACCTGCTTCTATAATTACCTGTGGACCTGTTTAACACACTCAGGGTTTGAGCAGGAGGCTGTGTGCAAGTACTACTCACTCTACCTTCAGTCTATATTTCACATTCATTTGTCAAGGGCATTTACTTTAGTTGTTGTTGTTTTGTTTTTTTGCTTTGGAGTCACCTCTGGACCCTTTTGCTTGTGAAAACAGGCGGCTGCTGTAGGCTATGTCCCCCTGAAGAGTGTCAAGTAGCACTTTTAAATGCGGGAATAACCAAAGACCCAGTGTAGCGTGTTAGCTAACTGCATGTGATGTTGTGTGGCTCTGTTGTGACACAATACTAAGTGGTCCCTAAGTCTCCTTATACTTCCCATATGCTGCTATGTACAGGGCCACTGTGCACATAAGTAATAAATAATGCAATCTGCTTCCAATGGGTTAAGATGAAAATAATCAAAATGTTTCCTTTTTTTCACTTTTTTATATTATGAACATGTAATATAGCTAATGTAATTATCTAATTTACTCACACAAGCACATTGAGTCACTTGCTTCTGGTGAAGGGTCCGCTCATTGCTTAATTCCTGGAGATGATAATCCTGTGTAATGATTAGGGTCCATTAG
>KN489946.1:0-12870 GCA_000787155.1 Scartelaos histophorus
ATAATTAGTAAATAAATAAAAATAAAATAATGCAAATAAAAAAAAATAGTAAGACTTAATCAGAACATTTAGGCTAAAAATTATTAAAATAATTAATTTGATGCCTAGAAAATCTGATACATTTAGGCTAAAAATAATTAAAATAATTAATTTGATGCCTAGAAAATCTGATAGATGCATGTAAAAATTAAAAATTAAGCAGAGGACCTCACTTTTTTTTTTAATTAAATGGAAATCATTATTTTTGATTAATTTGATTGTTCAGGTTTACAGTGTGTAATATACAGTCTATGCATTTAACTAATCTATTAATAAATGGGTCGAGTTAAAGATTAGATCTGTGGAGAGGCGACCCTGCTAGCAGTAAAAATGCAAGATATCTTTAGCAACAAAATAACACCTATAATTGAATAAATGCAAGAGGCTACAATTGAAGCCATACTGTGAAACATTTAATCAATTTTCTCAGAATAATTGCGTTCCGTTGCTCATTTTCCCAATTGTTTTCCTTTTCCACGGTGTCGGTGAGGCGGTACATGCGGGGGCTTCTGACCTTAATGGAGACGTGGGGCGGGGGGACCTGGCGCCGGATTGATGGTCGACGTTGGAGGCCACGGGATCCCTGTGACAAACTAATGAAAGAGAAAGGACAGAGAGCGAGAGGGAGACGTATTACTGGAGTTGAGCCTGGCGGAGCTGGAGGGGGACCGGGGCACAAACACACAATGTGCCAGTGAAGTGATGAGGTCTGCATACCGAAGGGGGACGAGGAGGAAGGGCGGGGGTGAGCTCAACACAGCAGTCACGTATGGGCGTAGATCATAACTCCACATGTGCGAGTTGTAAATCCGTGAGGAGCGGGGCGGTTATGATTGACAGGAAAGGACGAGGGAGTCAAACCGCCGCCTGCATTGTCTCAGCGTTAGCCCGGCGGACGATGAAGTCGTAATCGCGCGATCGGTCGCCTCGAGTTGTTGCGCGGATATTTAGCCGGAAGGTTAGCGGTTCGATCCCAGCTCCAGATTGACATTGACGTTGTAATTCGAGTTCGAGTTGAAGGTTCGCTGCCAGCTCGTCTCCATGTAGATGTCATTGTTTGCCTGCAAAGTTCAACAGTATGGCATTAAATTTAAATCTCCGTGGATACAACTAGGCGACATGTAGCAGGTCTGTGGAGAACGGAATATTTTTATTTTTATTTTTTAGCTAGAAAAATCGCCATGAATTCAAGTTTATAGCCGATCTCTCTCAGAAAAAAGTGCGTCTTAAATGATTGCTAA
This sequence comes from Scartelaos histophorus, assembly GCA_000787155.1. Classification (NCBI taxonomy): domain Eukaryota; kingdom Metazoa; phylum Chordata; class Actinopteri; order Gobiiformes; family Gobiidae; genus Scartelaos; species Scartelaos histophorus. Next base: position 1,281 of record KN489946.1, read on the forward strand.
TGAGAAACTGTCAATGTGTATTTGTGGATCCAGTGGAGAAAATAATATTTAATAAAATTGTTGTACTAAACTAAAGTAATTTTTGATATATATATATTTTTTAGGAATCAAAAATAGCTGCACAATACAAGGTGAACCCAAACATCCACGGCGAAAAGGAAAGCAGAATTGTCATAGTTTCCAATTCAATAAGGCTAATACCTATTCCATTAAGATGCCTAGGAGAGAAATTACATATTAATATTTATTACTTTATCTAATTAGGCCAGCCTATAATTATTTCATGCATCTGCCCCATGTGCGCTGAATAGAAATGAGCCAATTGAGCGAAAAATGTGTCTAAAATTTGCGGAAGTAGGCCATACAAGCTGTGGCATCGGTGATAAAATGTAATGTATTTGTGTACAAACATTAGCTGTGTGATGGTTGATGGTATTGACATGAATAATGCATGACGGCCCGGCATACATTAGGGTGCTGTCGTACGTGTGTGTCATAGAAATGCGAAATGAAATATGAAGTAGTATCGCTCGAGTCATGTAAAGATGTCAGGTTAGGGGAATGGAGAAAGCGGGTTTTCGACATGTGGAGTAACAAATAACAAATGGTACGTTCGTTTCTAAAGGTAATCGGAGTTCAGAACATAAATAAAATTACACTGGATTTACAACCAGATTTTTTTTTTCTTTACGAATGCGTACACATTTAATTAATTTAAGTGCAAAGTTTGGATGTCGCAAAGTAAATGTAACAAATGCATATGGCGTCTTGGCTGTAGCTGAAGTAAAGTATTAGACCTGGTTTCCTGCTTTATACATTACTCAGAATGATGATAATGATGATAAATTACGTAACCGTTGTCGTGGCGATTAGAAACTTCAAACAAAATAGGGCTGATTCGTTTGTGCATTTGGAAATTCCCAAAAACGTGAAATTGAGGATGAAATAACCCTGAAATCATCATTCGAATAGAAAAACTCCTTAAAATTTCGAATGCATTGGCTAATATTTTACCTTTACCTTTAGATAGAGTCCCAAATGTCGAAATGTCCCTGAACTAACCCAAAGCTTGTTTTGGCTAGTTTCCCGTTTAGGTCAATTTTTTAGAGATTATTTCCTAATGCTTTAAGTATAGCAGTTAACTCCGATGTTTAATATACTCGATTACATGGCAAACAAAACAACGGACTGACTCACAGCTCCCTTATTTAGTCAATGGGAGAGCTTTCCTATGGGGATCTTTTGTACATAAGTGGCAACAAATATATCAAATCCAGGGAGAGGGAGGTGGGCTGCATTATTGAGCCATGGGATTAGCTTTGTTTACCGCCTTGCTACCTTTAATCTCCCTTCATCCCCGATCGCTAGCTTGGAGTATGACAAATTTATTTATAATTTGGTTAATATGTGCAAAGACGTGTGCAGAAAGCGAAGGGGGAGGGGCCGCCTGACGTCCTTCACTCGACAAGAGGCGGCGAAAATGGCCAGGGACACTTCTCACTCTCGCGCATACCGATAGCGGCTAATCGATGGATCTTTTAATTGAAAATAGATGGAGGGTGTTTACGCGCGGTGGCGACTGCCGCTTTAGCCTCGCGTCGCTAAAACCCCGCGATTAGAAGGGCTCGTGTCTCCAGGGTCTTGTTCTTGTACAGAAGTTTGCTGTAAATACTCAAAAGATGGATGCGTTGTTGAAGTGTCTTGCCCAAAAACAGCTTAGATGAAGATGCTATTTGTTCGTCCATATTGTTCCAAAGTATGTCAATTCACTTGTATCCCTTAGTGACCCCTTATTGACAAGCAGGTGGTGCTATCAAGCCAAGTTACAAGTCAGATCTACGGAGAAGCAAGCCACTTCGATAAGAAAGTGTCTATTTTTGAGCACCTACATTTTACAGAATGGACTTTTGTGAGATTTTAGCAATGTTAAAATGTACCTGTTTGAGTAATTTTTTATTATTATCTACATTTCCAGAGCTCAAAATGCTCCGTTCCACCTTGTGATGTTATGGAGCGGTAGTTCTCAAGTTAATAGGTAACTTTTACTTTTAATTCGGAGGAGATTGGGAATTTCAAGGCTGATAATATCCAGCTGGAGTTTAAAAACACAATGGAGGACTTCCTGTATTACCATGTGATAAGTTTATTGCCATCGTTAATTATAAATTTCACAAACTAGGAATTTGTTTCAGTGTTATGATGCATAACAACAATGAGGAACAATATTCATCTTCATTCCTTCACTGTGGTTCTCCTCGAGGTTTCTCGTTTTTTTCCCACTGTTTTTTTTTTTTTTTCGAGTTTTTCCTTGCCGAAGAAGGAGGGTCTAAAGACAGGAGATGCTGGGACAATTATGCATCTGCCTGCTTGTTGTTTGACATTCTGTATCTTTGAATTATTTATTAATTATTATTATTTTTCTTATTCTGCTTCATTCTCTGACATCTCTGTTTGCTAAATTAACAATTTTGTGAAGCCCGCCGAGATAACTGTTGTGATTTTGGGCTATACAAAAAAAACCTGAATTGAATTGAATAACGGGTTTTTTTATAGTCAAGACCCAGTGTGCATTTTAGCAGGATTCATGTTATTACATTATTTGTTTCTGTATTTATTTGAAGGATAAGCCCCTTGAGATGTGTCGCCATCCTGTTTTCGAGGGTGTCCTTGAATATATCCTAAATATGCAGGTTTTTGTGTTGAACATGTGTGGATGAAACAAAACACCACTCCAGGTCTGTTTGCGACGTGTAAAATTACACCATAGATCAGAAAACAGGGTAATATGGGCCCTTAAAGTTCAGGGTCATACTGAGGAAGATCCCAGGCAATGCAATCTCCATGGAGACGAGCTGAACCTTTCATAGGTCACGTTCAAATTAATACTTCAAAGACAAAACTGCTTGGTATAGATGTAGTCTATTTAACAGTGGAGAAAGTCATGGTTTTCTTTGTGAGCTCAACGATTTGCCCAGTCCTATTTTTGTATCGACGGACGCACTGAAAATCCAAAGCGGTAACACCATTAGTCAAAGATGGAATGTTTAATCATCCCTCTCCCTGGCTATTGATTTACCATTAGCCGACAACTATTTAAAGCAAACCGAGCTAGCATCCCCGCTCCGAGACGACGGCGTTCTCTTAATCACCAATGGCCCGACCTTGGACTCGTTTTGGGCCCGTATCACGACATCACATCACGTACTTCCTGATACCGCGTACGCCGGGACGATGCATCATCCTTTTATGCCCCCGGGGAGGCTATGGAGATTGTGCTTGGGAGCGAACATAAGGCATTCACGAGGGGACATAAAAGGTGGAAAGACGAAGATACAAGACAATGGCGCGGTGAAATGGGTCCCCAGCGCAAAGCAATTGGGCGTCCGTGATGTTTTTTCCGGCGGTAAACACAACAGGTTTTGTAAATACAGAAAGCGCTGGCTGGGTTTGATTGGGCGCTCTCGAGAGGGGGGTTACTGTAGCGGAAATATCATTGGGAGATTGGCAGACTCTCTGTTGACCTGTACGGGGGAAAGAGCAGGTTTGGGGAAAAATAATCTTTTAGTTTGGATTTTCAATTTTTTGGATAGCTGCTGCAAATAGGCTGTTTGCTATTGAACAGTGGTTTTATGATTAGATAAGTTTTACGAACTGATGCAAATCTGTGTGTCCGTTCTGCTTTAATATACCGTCTATTTATGCTACTTTGAGCCTTAAGGAGGGTGGACAACATGACATGCTTGTTTCCATGGAGATATCAATGCTTTGCCTGAAATATTCTGCAGTAATTCAGTCTATTATACGTGTTTTTATTGAAAAATATGCAGTCTTACTATGATTTACTAGCTTGTTGCTTGGCCTCGTGGTGTCTCCCACTCGTCTCCATGGAAACTGGTTTAATGCCATACTGTGGAACATTATAGCCATAGAAATGTAAAAAAAAAAAACACCAAATGAAGAATAGAGGTTTGCTGACTTGTGTTTTCATGCTTTTTTTGGCTTAACTATTAAAAAGATGCGCTATGTAACTTGTCGCCTGCTTGTTTCTATGGATACGTCATTGCTCTGCCTGTAATGTTCCGCAGTGTGGCATTAAACAGCTATACTTTACATTTATTCAATTACAGGTGGTTTTATAGCTCAAAAACGCCTTGAAAAACAGGCATGAAAACAGACCTGGCCTACATTTAGTAACATCTCCACAAAAAAAAAAAAAAGCACTTGACGAAGGCCAGAAAAGTTACACAATGCACCTTTAACTTGGATAAATGTGTAATGATTGCCTGTGCAGTAATTTAAAAGTAAAGCGCATAATCAATACTGTACTATGTAAATGTATGCAGGCTCCCAAACAGAGCAGGTGATATAGAGGCTTCGTATGCGCGTTGACAGGCAGCTATAAATCGTGTAGCGGAGCAGATGTTGGTTTGCTTCACACTGTGATCCATGGCGTGTCAACAGTTCTAACCCAGATTCTGTTCCTGATGAGCGCTTTGGGTGCGCTTTGTTCACGCGGCGACGTCAACTGTGCCGCAAACTTCGCCAGAGTCAGGACTTGTTGCCTTGTTGTTTTTTGGAGTTCTGTGACTACATATCAGAGAAAAAGAAAGAACATAGTCCATTCCACGCGTGATTATACACATATGTACATGTACGAGCCAAATGAAATAGAAAATATGTGATAAGAGTATCTTAACTATATATAAGAGGTTTTAAGGTGGACAGTGCAAAGATGATGGTTGAGTTGTAGTACAGTTGTAGGGAGTATTATTGATTACATAAGGATGTGTTGTACAATTGTAGGCAGTATTTTCTGTTACATAAAGATGAGCTGTACAGTTGTAGGGAGTATTATCTCTTACATAAGGGTAAGTTGTTGTACAGTTGTAGGGAGTATTATCTGTTACATAAGCGTGAATTGTTGTACAGTTGTAGGTAGTATTATCTGTGACATAAGAGTGAGTTGTGCAATTGTAGGGAGTATTATATGTTACATAAGCATGAGTTGTACAGTTGTAGGAAGTATTACCTGTTACATAAGGGGAAGTTGTTGTACAGTTGTAGGGAGTATTACCTGTTACATAAAGGGAAGTTGTTGTACAGTTGTAGAGAGTATTATCTGTTACATAACAGTGAGTTGTGCAATTGTAGGGAGTATTATATGTTACATAAGGGTGAATTGTACAGTTGTAGGGAGTATTATCTGTAACATAAGGTTGAGTTGTACTGTTGTGGGGAGTATTATCTGTAACATAAGGGTGAGTTGTACAGTTGTAGGGAATATTATATGTTACATAAAGATGAGCTGTACAGCTGTAAGGAGTATTATCTGTTACATAAGGGTGAATTGTATAGTTGTAGGGAGTATTTTCTGTTACATAAAGATGAGCTGTACAGTTGTAGGGAGTATTATCAGTTACATACGGGTAAGTTGCTGTATCAGCTCGATCGCTTTCTTACCTTTACCCAGTAACAATGTGGCTAAGTGCACATACTATAACCAAGATCCCAGGCTTCAGAAGTGAATAGTCTTGGCGTTCGCAGGCCCCGTCAGCCTGCTACAGATTGTGGCGCAGCATGTCCTTCTGTCACTGCCACACTGAGCTGTAAGGATTCTGTTTGACATTTGCCTCTCTCTCCCCAAAAACCACTGATTCACGCGCCGCCTCATGACAACGCAGCCACGCTAAATGTTAAGTAATGTCATTTCACAGCCAGACACGGGCGCCCTCCAGCTGAGAATCCTCCACACGCTATAGGATTTATGTTGCCGCGGAGACAATAGGTTACGCAATGCAGTCGGATTGTGATAATGGCCACGCGTCGGCCCGTTCCGTTGACTTGATGAATGCTTGGCAGCTGTTGTAAACTTCAGCCTGTCAATCACAGAAATGTTTTGGACATGGTTATAATTCATGAGAATGAGTCTTCTGAAATCCATAATCTCTTATATGGTGGCCAAATGCTCGTTATTTTAGACAGTTCTGGGTAAAAATTGAAAAAAATGCAATTGAATGACTTTGAAAACAGCATTTTTCTGACTAGCATTGCAAATTGATTCAAAATTCAGATTTTTTAATATTTTAATGTTCATTGGAATACTCGACTAATAGACTGAAATCTGAATTGCTAAACTAACACGAAAACTGCATGCGTTTCAAAACCCGTCCCAGCAGTTTTTGCCTAACAAGACAATATTTTTTTGCAAAGGGAATTGTGTAAGTCTTTTAAATTCATATTATGATTTTGATGAGATTGCAATATATGTTGTACCCTTATTTAAACTTTTTAGGAACTTGTGAAATGTATACGTGTATATCGAACATAATGAGGGGTATTATGCAAAATCAACCTTCCTCAAAAACATGCCTGAAGACGTTTTAAATGTCATCCATGCATGTTTGAGAATATAGTGATCTCTCAAAGACTGTTTTTGAATCCTTTTTACAGTTTCTGCCCAGTGCCCTACCCACAAACCTACCATAAATATATAAAACGGTACACTACAACTTCACAAACCTGATGCGACATGCAGCAGTATAAATATGTTGTTTTCAGTGCTTATAGCAAAACAGTACCATGGATAGCTATATATGTTATGTGTTAGCAATGAATACCCCTGCAGACAAAAGTTGAAGTCCTCTTCAAACTTTTTTTCCCAACATATCTACAAGCCCTTAAGCCATATCGCCTTCTCACTGCTGTCATACTGTTCTCCTCAACCTCTTTTTTTATGAAGCAGGCTCTTACAATATTCATCCAGGCCCGGGGTGTGTCTCCGACTTGAAAAGCGTCTCGGAGAGGTTAGCTGTCCCTTGATTGTGGAGATGTTGGAATGGCTGGAATAAGTGGACGTATCTCGGCGGGGTTCCTTCCAGCGCCGAGACTCGGTAGATCGGAATACAAATGAATGCACAGATGCCGGCGTGCGGTGACAGAACCCTGGCCTTGTACGCCCTTTGTTTGCGTCGCGTCCTTGTGTATCCCAATAATAATTCGCTTTGATCAAATCTCGCAGCTGTGGATTGTAAAGACTATGCTAAACAGATGTGCCATACAGAATAGTGGAATCGCCGCGACCACGCCTCCGCACTCTGCATCCCCGTCCTCCTGCTCGAAATAAACAGGTCTTTTTATATCGCGGAGCAGGCACACAGCTGGCCAACCATCACACTGACAGATTCTCACCGCCGAGCTATTCATTAGCATTGTGATCAATTAGCATTCGGTTCCCAGATGACCAGTTGTGCACGCCATAGCCTCGGCATATTTGGAAACAATGTCAGTCAGGGAAAGGGGTGGATCGCGTCGGAAAGCTGTTTGTTTACCCGTCTTTGTTGGACGTTATTGTACACGATATCGAGTTTGAACGTCACGCCGCAGATTAAAGTCGGCGTTTTAACAGCGCTTTGGTTAAAGTTGGCTTGGGAGAGTTGGCTAAAGCAAGGCCAATTACAGCTCATATATGTCACGGTCAAGTTTAGCTGGAGGCTAGTTTTATGTTGTATCTAAACCCTTGGTTTTCCGTCAATGAATATTAAAAGAACTGTCATGTTATTTCTAGGTTATGATATTGATTCCTCATTGAAACATACCTGGAGTTGTGTTCCGTTTGATTTTACACGTGTTTAACACTCAAATCTTGCATATTTACGCTAAGTTCTTCTCTCAAACAGAAAACACTCTACTGTTTCATGTTGTGATTCTCAGTAAGTACTCCACTGTTTTTTTAAACTCGCATACACCTTCGCTGGAAACATTTGATTGATTAGTTTTACTTCGAGAAACAACAAACCCTAACCCTAACATTTCTCGAAAAGGAAAAGAAAAACTTAAATTAACCCACTATTATTCATTACAGTTTCAAAAATGATGTGATTGCCTCTGCACATTGATCATAGAACTTTGCAAACATTTACATATAGCAAAAAAACTAACATACTTTGCATACTTAATATAATTTTAACCCAAAATCTTAAATTTGGATGGTTTCTGCCCGATCTATACTGAACAAAAGTTAAAAAGTAGCTGTTAGCATAAAAATTATCACTTAATGACATGACAAGAGCGATCTTAGCTTTATCGATGTGGACATGCTAATAACAAAGGGTTACTCAAACGTGTGAATGAAGCAAAACACAATTCCAGGTGTGTTTTTGAAGAGGTAACAACAATCTAACATGTTTTAAAGCTCACAAGAGGCAATTATCTGCAAAATAGGACATTTAGCTTCAGATTTTAATAGCACTTTGGGTAGAGAACTTGGTAGAGGAGGCTAAGCAACACCAATTACAGCTCATATATGTCACGGTCAAGTGTAATTGGAAGGCAACCGTTAACTTGTGAATTGAATATTAATCGAAACTACTCAATATTGCATTTTTATATATCTTTTTAAACACGTCTAAATCAGAATATGTGGTTTTGGCGAACAATTACGCCCTCGCCTTGCAGTCGAACCTTCCAGGAAGTTGGACCCGGCTCAAACATCATTAAAACTCGCCAGCGGTAACAAGCTACTAGCCACAGTATGGTAGGCAGATGAACAATGTAAGAATGTGATCTATCGGAAACGAAGGAGGTGCCGGTGATTGAGGGGGAAATCATGCAAACGCAGCACATGGGACTAACAAGGGAGTGTGCCATGATGGGCGTTTCTGCTTGATTTATATTAGTGCTACTGGAAGAGCTATGGGATCGGTATTGACGGCGTTCCAATGGAGCTCCCTGTTGATTTCGATGAGGGCTTCGCAGCTTCTTGTTTAAAAAATGGCATGAAAATACAATAAATTAATAAACTAATACTCTGGCGTGAAAGCAGTTTAAAATGAAGGAAATTAGACCAAAAGAGAATGAAGGAAATGAAAAGAAATTGGATTTGGTTATGCAGTTTTGAAGTAAGATTCCTTTTATACATCAAGTGGTGGTCCAAGAAATTACGTAACAGTACTCCTCTGATCTCTAAGTAGTAGTAGTAGTAGTAGTAGTAGTAGTCATAATATTTTTTTCAATAGAAGTACAATTTAAGTAAATGTAATTCTGTAGCGTCATTTAAAATTATTGATCTATTGATCTACTGAAACTTCTGCTTCTGTTACGACGACTACTACTATAAATAATAGTAGTAATAGTAGTAGTAGTAGTAGCAGTAGTCGTAATAGTTGTTCCAGTAGAAGTACAATTTAAGTAAATTACCTACTGTAGCATCATTTGAAAGTGAAGTCAAGTCTAACTATTGATCTACTGAAACTTCTACTTCTACTACTACTACTACTACTATAACTACTAGTAGTAATAGTAGTAGTAGTAGTAGTCATAATGGTTGTTCCAGTAGAAGTACAATTTAAGTAAATGTAATACTGTAGCATCATTTGAAAGAGAAGTCAAGTCTAACTATGGATCTACTGAAACTTCTGCTTCTGCTACTACTACTACTACTACTACTTCTACTACTACTACTACTACTACTACTATTACTACTATTACTATTAGTAGTACAAACCAGATGATGAAATGAGTTTGACTCCAGAATCAGCCATGGATAGTTCACCATAATGTAATCTTGGGTTCAACGAGACGAAATAAAGATCTGTAAATGCGGCAACTATAAATAAAATAACACACACACACACTCAAACTAGATTAGCCACCATCCGAAGTCACACAAAGGATTCCGTGCACCTCTGGCCTTCAGTAAAAACAGATTAGCTGACTGATTGGTTAGCGGAGATTAGTTAGATAACCGGATCCGGGAGACCAAAAAGTCCCTCGCCACCAAGTCCTGCGGGGCAAGACATCGCGTGCAAAATGTCAAGTAGCCCGAGAATGAAGTTGAGCGAGAAGAGCGTTAATGGAGCCGTTTGGGAGCTGCCACTGTGTCAAATGCAACTTGTTAGAATGAGATCAAGAGAGGCCGATGAATAATTAGCATATTTAAGATTGGCAGTGCTGTGCAGCTGAGGCCAGTTCTCCGCTCACTGCATGGGGCCCTGAGAGGCGGATTTTACACTCATGACATGGAAATCATCGGGTAATTAATATGAGGGCGTCTTGACACAGGCAGAAGTCAGCATTTGTTTTTGCAATATATTCTGGAAGAAGTGTAAATGTTAATAAATAAACAAAAATAACTAAAATTGACAAGATATCATAACACCCACTTGGATAATCAGAAAAAAATTCAAAAGCTCAGTGCTCCACTAAAGGAATACCACATAAAACTAAAATATGACATTTCTTTATGCCCAGAGATGGGAAGACTTTAAAAATGCATTTCGTTACTGAATACTGAGTGCCTGCATTAAAATCTACTTTTTAATGTATTCTGACACATGTTCCAAACAAAGTACTGTGTTCTTAATATTTATATTAGTGCTGTCAATCGATTAAATTATTTTATTGCAATTAATCTCATGAATGTCAGTTAACTCATGATTAATTGCAAATTAATTCCAAATTTTTGTCCCTTGAATACTTGAATAAACGGATAGGCTTTTGTAGCTTTATATATACAGTATATATAGTAATGCTGTTGTGCTAAGTTTACATGTCATAGCTGCACATGGATCATGGTTTTAGTGGGGAAATAAGTCCAGCGGCAGAGGTATCTATTAAAAAGTGAGGCAGATATGAGTCCCGCTATGATATACACTCCTCCATGAGTTTATTAACAGGAGTGCAGAGGAGTCAGGAAGAGTCTGCAAAACTTATCTCAGTCCTTATCGAAGGTAAGTGCAGATTCGTTGTATATATCGAAGCATGATCATGGTTTTAGCGGGGAAATAAGTCCAGCGGCAGAGGTATCTATTAAAAAGTGAGGCAGATATGAGTCCCGCTATGATATACACTCCTCCATGAGTTTATTAACAGCAGTGCAGAGGAGTCTGCAAAACTTCACACAGTCCTTATCGAAGGTAAACGCAGATTCGTTGTATATATTGAGGCAGACTTTATTTAGTAATTTCCTCGTATGAATAACATGAGCACACCTGACGAGGCTTCTCAGTTCTGTACAAATTGTTTTGCTTCCTGTTTACAGTCAGATCCTGTAGGTTTTCTAACAAAGAAGTGGCCACAGCTTATGAAAAAAATAAAAATAAAAGTTTTGCGTTAACTTGTTAATAACGTGACATTTTTGACAGCACTAATATATATTAATATGTAATTAATACGTAAAAATATTAATACACGTACATGTTATATTATGATATAAACACATGACCTATAATTACAAATATGATTTTTTGAGCTGTTTATTATGCATTCATTTATGTCTAATTAGAATAATCACAGATTGCAAGTGAGATATCATGCAGTTTGAAGCCACAATTGCAAAACAAAATACCACCTAAGTAAATATCCCTGCATACAGTTACTAAAAATGAGTATTGAGAGAATCTATTATCTGTAAATGTATTCACTTAGTTCCCAGTACTGTTTTTGCCAAGATGTCCAAAAGAGTAAAAAGTACGCTCCAAAAATGTGATCTGTAAGTCGCTCTTACTAACTGAAATGCATTGTAACACCTACTAGTATATGGCGAGCTCTTGTGAATGAGTTTTCTAACAATGTGCTCTGCCGCTCTCCTGCT
>KN489946.1:13464-27389 GCA_000787155.1 Scartelaos histophorus
CTAGTGGGTCTGTCACCTACTTACCTCCATGGAGATAAGTCTGCCTAGAATGTCCCAGAGTATTTCCAGAAACCTGAATCTCCATAGAGACCCCACTCACAGTCAGAATGGACGTTTTTTAAGATATTTTTGAGCAATAAGTACCCCTGTGGTTGTATAAATGCAAGACAAATTAGTTTAATGTCATGCTGTGGGCAATTTAAACCAAACCATTAACGTCAGCAACCAGAAAAGTTACAGATCGCACCTTTAAACATGCTCTTGAGCACAATTCTTGTGGCATTTAACTTAAAATATTGACCATCAGACATTATTTTCCAGCTTGATTGCTTCTTATACTCTAAAATCTGTCATTGAGCTAAAGAAACATGAATAATAAGTATGTCAGGACACAATTTGACTGGGCAGGGTTTTTACCTGTGATGCAACAATCCTGGGAAAATTCAAACCCTGTATTTTCTGAGAGTTTTTACAAAGGATTACTGAAACAAAATGAAGCTAAACGCAACCCCAGATATGTTTTTGATGATGTTATAACATGTTTAAGAGCTCAAAAAATTCATTTTTGCACCTTTAAACATGCTCTTGAGCACAATTCCTGTGGCATTTAACTTAAAATATTGACCACATATACAACCAAACACTATTTTTCAGCTTGGTTGCTTCTTATACTTTGAAATCTGTCATTGAAGTAAAGAAATATGAATAATAAGCATGTCAAGACACAGTTTGACTGGGAAGGCTTTCTACCTGTGATGCAACAATCCTGGGAAAATTCAAACCCTGTATTTTCTGAGAGAATAAGAGTTTTTACAAAGGATTACTGAAACAAAATGAAGCTAAATGCAACTCCAGATATGTTTTTGATGAGGAGACGACGTTATAACATGTTTAAAAGCTCAAAAGAATCATTTTTGCATAATCCGTGTCCTTGACAAGTCGTGTTTTTCCTGTGGCTGAGTTTTTACGGAGGATTACTGAAACCAACGTGGACGAAGCTAAATGCAACCCCAGATATGTTTTTGATGATGTTATAAATGTTTAAGAGCTCAAAAAAGTCATTTTTGCACCTTTAAACATGCTCTTGAGCACAATTCTTGTGGCATTTAACTTAAAATATTGACCACGTATACAACCAAACACTATTTGTCAGCTCGGTTGCTTCTTATACTCTGAAATCTGTCGTTGAAGTAAAGAAATATGAATAATGAGCATGTCAAGACACAGTTTGACTGGGCAGGCTTTCTACCTGTGATGCAACAATCCTGGGAAAATTCAAACCCTGTATTTTCTGAGAGAATAAGAGTTTTTACAAAGGATTACTGAAACAAAATGAAGCTAAATGCAACTCCAGATATGTTTTTGATGAGGAGACGACGTTATAACATGTTTAAAAGCTCAAAAGAATCATTTTTGCATAATCCGTGTCCTTGACAAGTCGTGTTTTTCCTGTGGCTGAGTTTTTACGGAGGATTACTGAAACCAACCTGTCGTTGAAGTAAAGAAATATGAATAATGAGCATGTCAAGACACAGTTTGACTGGGCAGGCTTTCTACCTGTGATGCAACAATCCTGGGAAAATTCAAACCCTGTATTTTCTAAAGAGTTTTTACAAAGGATTACTGAAACAAAATGAAGCTAAATGCAACTCCAGATATGTTTTTGATGAGGAGACGACGTTATAACATGTTTAAAAGCTCAAAAGAATCATTTTTGCATAATCCGTGTCCTTGACAAGTCGTGTTTTTCCTGTGGCTGAGTTTTTACGGAGGATTACTGAAACCAACGTGGACGAAGCTAAATGCAACCCCAGATATGTTTTTGATGATGTTATAACATGTTTAAGAGCTCCAAAAAGTCATTTTTGCATAATACGTGTCCTTCAAGCCATTTCAAACAAGGGCACTTTGTCACATAAGAGCCCTTTGTGCAGAATTCCCTCTAGAAAAACAAATATCTGGTTGGTAGTCATATTTTGTCTTGTGCATTAAGATGGAAACCGACGCAAAAGCAAAGTGGGCTTAAGTAGATCTTCAGATTTCACTGCTATTGTGCACAAATTGAATTACATATACTCCAGGTTTGACCCCAGGGAACGGCATCTGACCATCAAGGACGCAATAATAAAAGCTAAATCTGTGCGTTCCAATTGGAGTAACCGTGACTGCATGTATTTATACTCACAATCGTTTCTATTGCCAAGGATGTGGTCTGTTAAATGACCACCAAATGACGAAAACGGAAAGGATATTGAAAAAAAGCAAGACAATCTATTTGTTTTGCGGCTCGTCCTTGTCACTTTTTAAAAACTTTCCAGTGTAGAGCTGTATTCGCTACTGCCCCCAGTGGTCAGCTAATGTACACTTTGTCACATAAGAGCCCTTTGTGCAGAATTCCCTCTAGAAAAACAAATATCTGGTTGGTAGTCATATTTTGTCTTGTGCATTAAGATGGAAACCGACGCAAAAGCAAAGTGGGCTTAAGTAGATCTTCAGATTTCACTGCTATTGTGCACAAATTGAATTACATATACTCCAGGTTTGACCCCAGGGAACGGCATCTGACCATCAAGGACGCAATAATAAAAGCTAAATCTGTGCGTTCCAATTGGAGTAACCGTGACTGCATGTATTTATACTCACAATCGTTTCTATTGCCAAGGATGTGGTCTGTTAAATGACCACCAAATGACGAAAACGGACAAATTAGAGCAACAAATAAACACGGAGGCCCAAGGATATTGAAAAAAAGCAAGACAATCTATTTGTTTTGCGGCTCGTCCTTGTCACTTTTTAAAAACTTTCCAGTGTAGAGCTGTATTCGCTACTGCCCCCAGTGGTCAGCTAATGTACTGCACCTTTGCTAAAATTGCACAGAGAATGGAGAGAAACCTTTATGCGTGTCCGTATGTGTCTAAAATGTAGAAAAATTAGCCTTAAAGGTGCATTCTGTAACTTTTCTGGTGCAGGATTCGTCACCTGTTTGTTTCTAAGGATATGTCTTTACTCCATCTGAAACAGAACCATCTTACATCAGTTACAGGCAATTTTATAGCTCAAAAATGCCTAAAAACAGCCATTCTGACTGTGAGCTGCGTCGCCTCTCCACAGATCTGACCTGTAACGTTGTTTGGTTTGGTCTCCATGACGATAGAAAGGTTTAAAGGTACATCAAAGCCCTTTTTTCGCACTTTGACAACTCAAAAATGAGACAAAATGTTCAACTAATTGTCCAAACTTGTCCTAAACATAGAAAACGAACCATTCTGCATTTACTTCTCAAACCCTCTTTTACAACTCACTAAAACTTTTACAGTGTACGCTTTTTTATTTTTTTATTACTTCTTATTTCATCAGATGGAGGAGGAATGTTCCCACTATGGCCCCATACACAAGGTCAACAAAAATCAGTCTGCAAACCCGGCAAAATCTCGCATTATTTGGATTTCTCTTGCGGCTTATTGCAAACATCTTTACGAAAATGCTAGACAAACATACAGTATATTTTGTCTAATTAAATAAGCAAGTTGCATCATTTCGTGGAGGAACCCGAAAGCTAACACGGGCGCGTTAAATCGTTCGAGTGTATGTAGCTAAGAACTGATCACACGCTTCAAAAAGTTAAATTTGTAAATGAAATTCTGGTAAAAAATGTAAAATGACTCTTCATGCAGTCTCTAATACTATCAATTAACCACAGGGGGTCCGGTTTCGAGGTGAGTTTTCAGCGTGGTAATGAGGACGGCTTGTACTCAAATATTTCAAATAGTTTTTTAATGACTCAATCGAATGCAACATGAAATTAGGTTCAGACGGTGTAGCTACAAACGTTATCGCTAGTTTGCCGGGGTTATAGCTGCCCCGGGGCGCACTAAAAGAGACGTGGCAACCCTGTTCTTCGGACTTGCAGGTTACAAATTACAGGTTAGGTTTGCGGAGAGGCGACCCCACTCAAAATAAGAAGTGTTTTTGTGAGATACTTTTGAGCAATAAATACAAAAAACGAACTCTGCGCTTTTGTCTCATTTTTAAAAAGAACCAAATCTATTTCTTTATAATTTGTATGCGCTTTTACACTGATTAAATCTGAACTAACACAAGAAGGCAACACAAGCGAGAGGTTTTTGCACACAAAAAAACAAATAAAAAAACATATTTGGCATTGTAATATCAGTTTTCTAATTATTATTGTAGAGCAAAATTGTATTTAGATTCCGCATGATTTCATCTGGTAAACACACTCCCACTCTGTTTGAACCAAATTACATTCTTGGTCATTTCTCTCTCTGATTACTTTGCCGTTAAAGTAAAATAAAATAAAATCGCCATTTAAATAAACATTAAAAAGACGGCCATTCGAACGACTCCAAAAGATTCACATCTCGTAAAACCGAAAGTCCCGTCACTTCTGCGTATACGAGCGATTTGCAGTAAATAATTAATTGAGGGATAAAATAAAAGATAAAAACATGCGATAGGATTGGGCATATTTGTACAAGACTGAATGTTGAAATCATTATCCGTTTGCCCACTTATTAATGAACACCGAATTACATAAGCGCGGTTAGATAATTGTGAATACATTAGGATCACATGGTATTTGATTTAGCCAGACACAGGGACCGATTGGCCCTCGCGCCATTTCACAAAGCATCAATTAGCAAACATGTCAGGGCGCATGGAGGATTTGCACATGGGGAAGACGGCGATGAATACATAAGCGAGCCCATGTTTTTGCACCAAAGAAAAACACTGTTAACACGGTGGAAGTGTGTTCAGTGAGCAGAAGGGCCGACCGGCGGAAACGCATCGCACTGGCCACTATAGATTAGCCCGTGCAGCTGCG
Source organism: Scartelaos histophorus (assembly GCA_000787155.1). Taxonomy (NCBI): domain Eukaryota; kingdom Metazoa; phylum Chordata; class Actinopteri; order Gobiiformes; family Gobiidae; genus Scartelaos; species Scartelaos histophorus. Next base: position 18,311 of record KN489946.1, read on the forward strand.
GTCACTGTTAACAGATGATTTACAATGATTCTTTATCCGGAGAGTAAATTGTAGGGGCTAGTGGGTCTTTTGTGAGGATTCCGACGCAATTTTCCGCTCACAATGCCGTCCGCCCAGCGAGCCGAGCGGTTTGTTCTTATCTTGGCGGTGCGCAAACATGTCCCTTACCGCACACGTCCGGCTTCTGTTAAGCCGAGGAGATAAGAGCTCAAGCTGGATGCTCAAGGCTCCGTTTTGAACTGTCTGTATAAAGGGATGTAAATATGGACTATACAGTGTAGGAATACATACGGCAGTGCCACTGGGTTCAAGCAATACGTTTATATTTACTCTTGGGTAAGTCGTATTGGAAAGTTGTGTAATGATGCACGCTTCGTGTAATGGACCAGACTGAAAGGAAAGTGTAAAATAAGTTTCAGTTTTAAAAAAATGTACAAAGGCTCAAACAGATTTAATTAACATATTTTTCGGGCTATAAAGTGCACCGGATTATAAGGCGCAGTATCAAATAATATGTCAGTTGTGTCATTGTCCACACATAAGGAGCATCGGATTATAAGGCGCAATAAGAGAAACAAAACGTGTGTCGGATAAATCGAACTTTATTCAGGTCATTTACAATAACTCTCAGTTGTAGCTAACACAAAAATACAAGTTTAACAGTTGGTGATTTGGGCATCAAACATGCCCGGATCCTCTCAACATTGTTCAGTTCAACACTAAAATACAAAACCTGAAATCTGCATGGTAATGGTGGCATTTTGGGTCCTTGTACAGCACACGGCAGAACTACCGGTATGTTGCACAGTCGCCCTATATGTGGCCAACATATTACTCCTCCTGACTCGCCCACTAATACCTTATTAGACTAATGTGGACAACATCAAATCGGTTGGAGGTTAAACACAACCAAAGGTCACACATAAGGCCACTGGATTATAAGGCCACTGTTGATTTTTGAGAAAATGTCATGATTTTAGATGCGCCTTATAGTCCAAAAATTACGGTAATATTTATAAACTTAACCAGACCTGAACCGAACCAGAACTAAAAGTCACAAACAAAGTTACTCATGTGAGCTTTAAGCCGTGTTATAATGTTGCTATCTCCTCAAAAACATACCTGAAGTTGAGTTTTGTTTGAGTATTATTAGTCTGTTTGCGTCTCTAAAGCTCAAAATGCTCAGTTCCACCTTGTGATGTCAGAAGCGGTGGTTTTAAAGTTAAAAAAACTGCCTTTTCCCTGTTGGTTTTGCAGAGTTGGGCAATTCCTGGGCATGAAATGAATGATTTTAGTGAAGGCGCGTAGTGAGGCGAGTTTAAAAACCCAGTGTATCACCACATGACATCACAAGGTGGAACAGGGTATTTTCCGTTTAAGTGAAGTGTGTTAAACATATCTAAATGAAATAATGCACAACTCGGGGTATGTTTGCGATGAGAAAATGGCGTATTATGAGCCTTGAGCGCGCACTTGAAGGAATTTATATTATGTTTGGAAAATGACGCATTATTTGTATTTTATTGTGTTGTATTGTGTGCAGTTCAATCTCCCAACCTCACGATGCAGTATCTTCACGTCCGAGCTCTCGTAGTTCGTCCCCATCGGTAAATATAGCCCATTTTTTTTCCCTTCATTGTCCCCCTATGGCTCTCACCCGCTGACACATAATCACAGCCGCCACTGAAGTGCGTATCTCAAAGAACGCATTCTCCGAGGGTTTAATGCGGGGGGGTTATAGTGCATCTAAGGAGTGCGCATGTCTCCCTTTGAACCAGTCCTAGCAAGAATGCGCGACCTACACCGCTATAGCAACTCTTCAAAGGGGCCCTAACTGTAAGGGGCTGTTGGGATCGGCGGGGACTTTCATTTCATCAGAGGCGATGCCGGCGGCGAGGGTAAGATTACCAAACAATTACCTGACATGAATAAACGGACCTCGAATCTACCGGGAGGGACCAGATGCCGCTAAACAGGAGGCGTTGGGTTGACATTTTCCTTTGACTCCCATCGGGTGAGCGAGGGAAGGCGGCACATCGGGGGTTCTGTGATAGGAGCGCTGTAATGCAATAAAACATGGCCTGCTTTGCTATGTATATATTCCCTTTCAGCGGCGGTGCCAAACGCTCTGTCTGTTTGCGGGGAGTTTATAGCGAGATACAGCCACTTTACCAAAACATCAATATTGGTTCAGATATCATTTGTCACTCAGTCCAACATTTCACTGTAAAAGCCTTCGAAGATTAGATAGAAAATAAAAGTTTGGTTACAAAATCATCTCAGTTTTGACAGAAAAAAGAAAACTAATTAATTTCCACATTTTGAATTCTGTAAAGTTAAAGTGGATTTAATCAAGAGGAAATTAATTGAACCACACTCGATGAAATAGTTTGGGGATTATCTTGTTTTTGCCGTTTTCGCACTTCTATTAAAAATGCTCACAGTTCTATACAGAGCTTTTCTACCTTCTAGGCGTTCGAAGCGCTTTACGTCGAGGAACCGCTCGCCCATTCACGCGTTTATACACCGGCGTACGCAGACGCCGGGGGCAGGAGCGGGGTTAAGTGTCTTGCCCAAGGACACAACGGCAGTATTCATCTGTCGAAGCCAACGACTTTAGCAATGACGTCTATTCTGAGAGAGCTGCCAAACTTTTCGATCAACTTTTAGAGTGAACACGACCAACTGAGCTAGTTTCGCCCCAGAATTCAAATTCAGTTCTCCAAATATATTGCATTTAATAGTACACGCGATTTATTTATTTGCGCACGACTCATTACGCAGTGTTTTTGACGAGGCAAACGCCAGTTACACCCCAATTCTTCTAGTACACCTTCATTTAATTCTTCTACTTGAATGTGAAGTCGGGAATATAGCAGGATTAACTCCAATCACTTCATCAAGATGGCATTTAGTCCAATCAGCAAGCTTCAAGAGATAACGCGGCGCTGAGGCTCAGTAGCATATGTTTTTGTGTTGTGTGGGTATGGTTGCGTTAGACTATAGTAGTTGTATAGGCAGAGGCGTTCTACTTAGTTCTTCAGACACATGTCCAGGGGCGTTTTGTGTGAGAACAGAAGGACGAGTCATGAGCGGGTCACTCCAGTCCTCCGCTCACAGACTCCACAGTTTGTTTAAGGCCAACGGTGCAGTGCAATGCTAACATGGGAACAGTGTTTCATGTGAAGAAGAAGAAGAAGACACAACGGCAGGTCAACAGTCTGGGAGGACTGAAGCACGGTTTGTCAACTGCAGAAGATATTTCAACATTATATTCCAGCAAAGGACTGCACAGGGACATTGACTTTTTTATAAGAATTAACAAAGGAAAAGTATGTAAGTCATCGTGAAATAAATGTTTGTAATAAATGTAGCCAAGTTAAAATAACTTGAATCATGATTTGAGTAAATTTCACTTGACAAATGCAATTATCGGCCAGTGGAACAAGACTTTTTGTACTTAAAATATGAAAATATATCTTGCTACACCTAAGAAAATGACAACTTTTTGCACTTAAAATAAGAAAGAAAATTGAATGTTGCTTGAATTAAGAAAAACACTTCGTCCAGTGGAAGATAATTTTACTTGTCAAGTTGAATCTACTCAAATAAAGTAAAATCTTCTTTAACTTACCTAGATATTTCTTTCAATGTCTTTAATGTTTTTATTTCTCACAAAACACATTATTTTAGTAGAAGTATACACAGTCTGTTAGAAATATAACCTTTCTAATATAACATCCAACTAATATAACATTTCTTCCTGTCTCCATGGAGATCAGTTTAATGCAGTATTGTGGATCGCAAGCAAAAGTTGCACAGTGTAGCAGTTACCTACACTTGAGTTAAAGTTTTGTACGTAGTTTTGTACGCAAAAAAGTTACGTAGTTTAACATTTATAAGTTAAATAGCCACCTTTTCATTTTTTCCATTTAAAGAACCAACTATTTTAGAATGGAGGAAGTCTTGGGATTGATTCTGAAACATTTGATAATAAGTTTGTAAAAATATCTTTACATTATTCTACCTCAGTTCACCCCATCTGAAATTGAGAAAGTGGTTGCGTAAGAACTTTTGACACCATCTGATGTTAAGACACATTACTCATGCTTACCGCGCTTTTTTGTTGACAGTTCTTCTTGCTCCTCTTTGCCTGCAGCTCGATGTCTCAAAAGCTAAAGCGATACATGCTATTTCTGTTCTTTTTTTTCCCCCATTACGCCGAAGACACAACAAAGGCCAGACTCAAGTGCCGGTACACAGAGAAGAGACCTAACTAAATTAGTCATGGGTGAGATGCGAGAGGGCTTTGAAAGAGATTCTTTAAAAGACTCCTTTAATCTCAAGTCTCGGTTCAGTCTGGCGGAGCGCAGACAATTAAAACTGAATAAAATCGCGCGTCCAAGGCCATCACCTCCGAGCGATTTCACTTTGGGGCGAGAGAAAAAAAAAAACATCACTTAAAATGGGTGTTGATCTTTTTTAAGAATGACCCTTTGGTATTTTAGATAAGAAACGGCAGCTACGGGGTGAAGCACGTCTCGACTTCGGGGCTGTCGGCGAGGTGCGAAAGCCTGAGCCAATCGGACACTCTCTTATAAACTCAAGGGCAGGAGTTGTCTCTGCAAATAGCTTCGCATTTAAGCCTAGATTGACTACTTTGGTGTTGGAAAATCAAATGAAAACAAGGTGAGAAAGGACGAAGAGATGCGTTGTGGGTATCTTACTACACTTTTTGCTCATTATACAGTAAATCTCTACATCAAACCTTATAAGTAGTTACATTTTGCTGTTTTATTTCGCTTATATCGGACCGATTTTCAACTCTAAGACATTATATGGGGTTCAGTATTATCTGCGGCAATGCAAGGTCAGGTGTCATTCATGTTATATTGCTTTTTGAAGGATGACTTTTATAGGGATGGAATATCGATTATTATATACAATATTGGCGATCATGAGGGATTTCCCCATATACTGTATCGATCGAAAATAGAAAATGTAGCCGATATTTCACAGATGTTTTTTTTTCTGTACTTCCCTAGCTTTCCTTCCCATAGCTTAGATAAATAAGCTTTGTATTAATATATAAGCTTTGTATTGATTTTACAGTGATACGTTAATAAGAAAACACTACAACTTATCGGTTTTAAAAGGCTAATATCAGTATCTGCAGATATCGAAAGATTGGCTATCAAGAACAATGGCAAGATACATGTTGGATATTGGTATGAGCTAAAAAAAAAAATCCATGCATCCATCCATCCTTAAAAAATTCATAATTATTCAACAACAAAGTATATATTCCAGTGATACAGATGTATAAACCCTGCCAACCGTCGTATCTTTTCTGATAATAATTACCACATTTGCATATTCTCGTTACATAAATGTCTGCGAATGTCCATCAAGCTATATCATAAAATCATGAAAATGGCACTCAACTGTGGAGGGCCCATCGGCAAGTACAGAACAGAAATTTGTGTTTGAATGTAACGCGAATGGCCGCCCATGAGATAACCGACCGCGGAAATCTGCTTTTCTTTATCTAAGGTATCACAATGGTCGGTTATTGTGGTATGCCTTGCCACATGTTGATAAAAATCGTGCTTCTATCCCCTGTTATTTGAATGTACTTGAGTCTGAAAATGCCACCGAATAACATGAATAACAGACAGGATAATTGCGAGTGATACAGTGATGATGACGCGACGCATGCATGAGCAAAAAGGGTCAACGGTTGTCTGAAAACCTGAGAAAAAAATGACAAAACGGATTTAAACAGCGCATTTTCGGGAGAGCGTGAGCAATAGAGGGATTCTAGTCACGTGACTTTTTTAGCGATCAGCACCATATTGTCTGGAAAGAAACTCTTACCATAAAGTAAACGTTGGAAAATGGATAATAAATAAGTTTCCAAATTTGCCAAACATTTAAGCAGTTTGGAACGCGAAAGATATGAATGAAAACTAAGTGATATCGGTATCACTGACCCTTATGTTGTACAACAAGTTGTTTTTTATGAACTTAAATCTGTTACGGATTCGGGAAATTTGCCCGACATCGAGTATCCTGATCTTATTACTTATCTCCTTTGTAATCCTTCCCCTTTCACAGGCGAAGCATTAAAGGCCTACAAAAGTACAGATACATGGAAGTATTTCCAGTCTGGTTTTGTTCGTAAATAGTATGACGACCTAAATATGCCAAACTTTGTACATTATTAAATGTGTTTGTTTCTAAAACTTCCCACTGATAAAATGGTTCCCACAGAGTCGAATGTAACTTGTTGCATTCAAATCCTTTCTGTTTATGGCGCCTCCTTCTTCTGCGATATGGATCACGTGGGATACGATAAAAAGGAATATATTCCGATGTACTGCAGCTGTGCTTCTTTATTTGCCTTGTATTTGTACATCCTTCAGCACAGCAGGATTCCACCATTCTTTACAGCGATATATACATGAAATGCTTGAAAACAAAACTGGCTCATAAGAGTGTCATTCTGACGGGAGTTTTATTACCTGACAAGATGGCGTCGCAGGATTTTGTGACGTCAGCTAGAATCCCTCTATAGGAGCGTTCATGATACCATTTTCGTCTTTGATTTTAAACGAAAAGGCGACTTTGTTTATCGCTCGCTTGTAGTTTGGGCTAAATCTTGAGTAACAGATGTTCAGACAGAGCAGTGCGTACAGTTAGCATCACACCACAAAGGAATGTCGACGACTTCAGCTGCAGAGTATCAATATAAAGTAATTTTCCATCCATTTTGGTTATGTTGGTGAAACAAGCCTCTAGCAGTGTTTTCTATGGCCGGATGCCAGTTGACTGTGTACCATTTAAGGCTATGGGACCTCCCAGCTCCCCGCATGAATTCTCCGAGCTTTCCAGCGCCGTGCAGTAAAAAATACTGTTTATTCAGCTGGCCAGGGGTAAACTTCCCTAGGGCTCATCAGTCACTTTTGAGCGCTATCATGGCCTCCCCCTCTCCTCTCTGCGTCAAGCCTGAAATGTTCCCATCTCCACTCTAAACTCTTTTATTCTGTGAGTTTTTGGAACCACCAGGGGGGACATTGGAGGGGGCTGCCTGCTGTCGCCAAGCAGGGGCACACAACCAGGCCGTGACAATCTTCAATTCAAAACAATGGCATGTCGAGACCCAATCTGAAGTGTGAACAACACAAGCAGCATGGGCCCACGGAGTCGATTAGGGAGTCGTCATTGGTTCGACTCCCGTTTGTCGATTCCGTGCATTTCGTCGATTCCCCCGTGTCTCCTGCTAATGTCGGAAGACGCAGAAAATTTCAAAATACGAAGTTAAGAAAAAGGTCGTTCTTCCGAAAAAATGTAACTCATACATTTGTGAAAGTCAAAATTACTTTTAGCGCTGCAATTACTACTATTAATGCTCCTTACTGCCTCCCCACAAAGTCAAATATTGTGAATTATGAAAACTGGTATCAAACTTTTCTCTTGAAACTGTGCCAATATAACCGCAACTCATTTTCTGATCTGTGTTATAATGTTCAAACTGAAAACACTCCACTTTGTGATGTTATTGGGTAATACAGGAAGTGCTCCACCGTGTTTTTAAACTCCAAACACCTTCATTTGAATTGCTTGTATAATTTTAGCCCTGAAATTTCCAAACTATACTGAACTGAAAGTAGCGGTTCACTTGAAAACTACCACTACATGACATCACAAGGTGAAGTATTTTGAGTAATGATGGGCATAGATACTTGACGGTGACTCTTCCCCGGCGTTTCAGTGCTTGACCCGCATCATCGTTTGTTAAGGGATGCTTTGTGGTAAGGTGGTACTTGAGACTGGTAAAACTCCTACAGTAAACTAATTCCACTAATTGCATAAGTGCAATTCCGCGAGGTATACATCCACACTAAAGGTGAAAGTCATCATACTTCGCTTAATATAGACCCATCTCCTTCCCCAACTTTGAGAAGAGATTATGGGCAACAATATTCTAACATGGTTTAAAGCTCACTAGTCCATTTTGCATCATACAGAACCTTAAAACTGCCTAAAAACAATGTTTATAATGATCTTTGATGTAAAGAAAATCAGTATCAATCAGTATCCATATTGTGAACACTAGCCACTACTCCGACCTTTCAAAAGAAAAGATATTGGTTCGAATGGACACCGACTAAACCAATAGTAACCAATCCAAAATATGCTGTTTTCTTCCCAGCTTTACTTTTCCAGCCCTACATATATTTGTGTACATGCATTGGCAGAGTGGATGGGGGATTCGTAACAAGCTCTAATTCTGCCAAACACGACTCCAGATTGTTCTAAGAGCGTTATGCGTGGATGTATGCACTGCGCCTGTCAGCTGTTTTCTTTAGCAGACGAGCCCACATCTGCAGACATTACAGGCTCTGGCATCTACACATATACAGCTAATGAGGAGAAATGAGACCACCTCCCCCTCCGTAATAACTCCGACCCAGTGTTGATTATAACGCTTTTCGTGTCCGCCCGCTCCAAACACGTCAAATCGCATTACGTTTGCGGTCAACTCGCCAAAAATGATCGGGGATGGGGAGGTGGGTCGCGGCCTCTTCGCTTTCGGATTCCCACACATTGCCGTCCGTTGCATCACCGTGTCCGTTCGTATTATTGTTCGGGAGATGACAGCGTTCAGTGCTTTGTCAACCTGGATGAAAAAAGAGCGAGGAGTGAGTAAAGGTGTGTGCGTTTTCAAGCTGATTGCAAGGTGCCATTCATAAAAAGGATGTACTAGTATGTACTTTGTATGGATGTATGTACAATAACAGAACGCGAATAAAAAAACAACGTCATTGGATTAGAATTTTTGAATTTCAAAATGTGGGATGAGGAATTATGCACCAAAAATGAAGGACTGAAGTCAAAACCTCAACCTCAACTTGTTTTTTCTTTTAAATTAAATGAATAATTGTTCAACTGTGGACCAAATACCCTTTCATAGACTAGGCTCTGGGCACCAAAGATATACTACTACTACTACTAATACTACTACTACACACGTACAGACTAGACAATGAAGGTCCTACAACTGGAGTCCACTATT
>KN489947.1:0-17710 GCA_000787155.1 Scartelaos histophorus
CATGTAACTGAATAAATGTGAGGTAGATAAATCTGTTTAATGTGATATTGTGGAACATTTGAAGCAGAGAAACGACATATCCATAAAACAATAGTATAAAGTGCACCTTTAATCACATTTTGCAGTTACATTTTACTTCCTCCTGGTTTATATGCAGCAAATGTTTCTTTTCTTCACCTGATATTGCTGGTATAGTTTAATTTCTTAGTTGTTCATAAACAGTTCCTCACACACATAATTTTTCAATGGTCAGATTTCACTTTTAGCAGTTTTCTGTGATCTATGACCTCGACACGTGTTTGAGGAATGTTGGTTGAGTTTAGACTTTTTCTGTTTTTCCGATGGATTAAGGTCACACATGGCACATTAACAGCTTTTTTATTGCTAGAATATAAGTTTATTATTGGTTTCTACACACACTCACAAACACATAACGGAGGGATGACATTGTAAAATCTATGTTTTGCTTGTCTAGACGGGGCGATTTTAAGAGGCAGTTAACATAGGTGTGTGCTGAATAAATTCACATATTTTAGTGAACTTTGGCTTGGCCTTTTTTAAGAGAGCGACTTGTAGTATTTGCTTTATTTGTGTTGAATCTGCCTTAAAAATTTTATTAGAGTATTCTCTTTATAATGGACAGAATATTATGTATATTTTTTGGAATGTTCATTATAGTTTGTGGTTTTGTGTGTGGTTTTAGGCAGACGACTCTTGCTGTGTACTTCATGTCTCTGGTTGGGATGATTGTCTATGCTGCCACCCTCAACCTGGGGCACCTTTGGGTGGTCTTCATTACCGCCGGATCCCTCGGGTAAAGTCTTTACATCTATTAAATAAAATGTACTAGTGTGGATCTTTTGCCCTATATACAATGGTTGCAAAAGGTATTGGTCATGTCTAAATCTAAAAATATTCCTATGGTCCTATTGAGATACTGAAAAAAAATGACAAAAATAATATAGCCTATTGATCTGATTATTATGAGACATTTTATTTCATTTTATTTAATAGTCTTTAATAGTCTTTAATAGTCTTCATTTTATTTAATAGTCTTTACATCTATTAAATAAAATGTACTAGTGTGGATCTTTTGCCCTATATACAATGGTTGCAAAAGGTATTGGTCATGTCTAAATCTAAAAATATTCCTATGGTCCTATTGAGATACTGAAAAAAAATGACAAAAATGGTATAGCCTATTGATCTGATTATTATGAATTATATCAAAATCTCATGTTGTTTTTTTGTGTCTCATCCATAAATTACATTATTTGCATTAATAATGAAAATATCCAATGTAAAAAGTACTGAACACTTCAAAATCATCTTATACTTTGTAGAAAAAGAGTGTGTGTGATTTTGGCCCGTTCTTCCGCACAAAAGTTTCATGGATGCGGTTCTAGGTTCTAGGGACATTCTTTCTCTCCAGTTTTCTCTGAATCCATTATTAGAACTTCCTTGGCTGTGTGTTTTATGTTCTCTCTGCCAAACTTCTCTGTTGGGATGGTCTAGTAGATTTATTTTACTTTCTTTCCACTTCCGTTTAATGGTCTCTACTGAGCAGCTGTGATTTCTTTGCCTTTATGCACTTCCCTTTCTTCATGTGTCTAATATCCTTTCTCACTATGGCAGGTGACATCATTTATGTACATCTATGAAATCTCAAGTTGACCCTCGATCTTTAAAGTGATCATACATTACATCCATGTGTGTTCATGTGTTCAATGTATAACTTGGAGTTCCACTAATGTGCACAAAGGTCAGACCCATCAGCACCATTAGACTCCCATTTGACCCATTTTTGTTTTTCTCTAATTACCTAATGCGTCATCTATTTTTTGGAAAGAAACTTTACTGCCCTTTAATGTAATAATTCTTCCATGTTATCTTTGTTTCCTGTGAATAATTCTACCCACTACACCACCAATATATAATCTATATGCACTATCCATATGTAAAAGGCTATATTTAGCTCTTTCTTGTGTGGCAGGTTGAGCAGCTCCTTGAGTCCTGCTCAGACCGGATAAGACGCTGCCTTTGCTACAGTTTTGTCTGCATACATCTATATATTATCTCTCTATAGAATTAATAGTAGTTTGAGCCGCCCTCTGCTTTATCCTAAAACTGCTTGATTGACCCAGTTATTTATTTATTTATTTCACAAGAGAAACATTTTTTCCTAGAAACACCCTTCCAAACAGGTTAGGGTTTGGTTTTCTGTAAGGTCAATCAAAGGTTTTTGTATTGACTGGAATATCAAGTCAGTCTTGAATCATTCATTTACTCAGTGTTTAAGACGCCCAGGTGATTTGGGTTGCTCTATTTATGTTTTTGTTTGTCTAGTTTCTTCATGACTGGATACTTGCCTCTGGGCTTTGAGTTTGCAGTGGAGCTGACGTACCCAGAATGTGAAGGCACCTCGTCAGGCCTCCTCAACTGCTCTGCACAGGTACTAATTAAAAGATCACGAGAAATACTTAAAGTGACTAGAGCTTAACTTATACATATGTATATAAATACAATCCAAATACATTGTGATGGCAACTGTAAGCATGTGTATTATGGACTACAGCTCTGATTTGTGATTTTACTGAAATGTAAAACCCTGAAACTTTGTACCTATTCAAGATATTTATCCAAAAAGTTGTCAGTGGGATTCAAGTCGCTTTTCTCCACTAACTACATCTTTCACATCCAGGTATTTGGCATTATTTTCACCATCTGCCAGGGCAAGATCATTGATGGTTATGGTACACTGGCCGGAAACATCTTCCTCTGCGTGTTTCTTCTCATTGGCACAGTAATGACTGGTGAGGTTTGATAAAAATATCTATTCATTTACTACATAAGACAAATGCAATTTCATGGAATTTCCTATTTTGCTCTGGAGCTAGTGAAAGACCGTCACTGAGTTACTGGAAGCTGATTAACAATATGTATGTATGTATGCTGTAGTTTACACCCACATACTATTAAATGTGACAGAAGCAGCAGGTTCTAAATATTTCTTTCTTATCATTGTTAAAATATGATATTTTCCCATAGCAGGTGTTGACCCTCTAGGAAAACTACTAGGAACTTATTATGTCCAATCTTTAACTTTTTAAAAGTCCATTACTCAGTAAAGCACTAAACTTTGTTCAAGTTGTTCAAGTTTTGATGAGACTTTTGTGGTGACAAAGGTCATTTAACTGACTCACCGTTTTCTACTTACTCAGCTTCAAACACAGCCGTGAAAAACTGCTTTCTAGAGAAAAGCATTGTGCACTCAAAAAGACACAGTCAGGATTCAATCAGGTCATGAATTAATGAATTCTTTTTATGTTGTCAGGTGAAAATGGGCTGTTAATGAATGTACAATCCAATACAATTTAAATAGAACAAGTGCAAATAAGATTGAACTGTTTATTTGTGCAACAGCGCCATCTGTTGGTCGACCTTAGCTACTGCAGAGAAAGGTTTAAGTGGCTTTAAAGTTTATCATTTAAATTGAAGCAGGTTAGTAACAGCAGGAGCTGTGTTACTTACTGTGTTATGCAGAACACAAATGTTAGAGACTTGTTTTATTTAGATGTTTTATTTGATTTTTTGCAGGTTTTATCAAGTCTGATCTTCGCAGGCAAAAAGCAAACAAGACTGCTAAAGCAATGGTGAGTGGCTCAGAGCTGATCTTTCTCTATCAAACAGTTTTCTTTGATTAGTTTTAGTTAGACATGTTTCATTAGTGGAATAGTTAATTGGCTCTCAATAAATGTTGTATTAACATAACTGGGATATATAAAACTGTATTTTATATATTTTATATACGTTTATTTCAGTCATTCAATTCTAAATACAGAATTAGTATTATATATTAGTATCTTTAATCTTTAAGTATCTTTAATACACTGTAGAGACACAATGGTTATGCAGTACAACAATATTTAATATTTTTTACAGATGAAGTAAATGATTTAATGAATTCTGGGTGTGCAGAATCCATAGACGTGATTCACCTTTTGAACTGAACTACTCATGATTTAACTTTGACAAAGTTGTTGGCCATTGATTTGATTTTGATTTTTATTGTGCCTTTTTGTGATCGTGAGTCAAATCTGTGTCTTGAGTTGATTAAAAACAGTATGTGTAACACTCAACGCTCTAACTAACCCACTGGACACTGGTCCCTCGTGAGTGGCACGGCATGTGAGTGATCAGTAGCTGTTGTTTTAGGCGGAAGGGCAGATGACGGGACAAGACTATGGAGCCACAGCCCTAATCACAGACCAGACGCAGGCTCCACCCCCTCCTCCCTCTCAAGAATAATCTCTAAACCTTTCTTCTTCCAAAAAACAAACAAATAATTCAAATCTTTGCTGAACACATCACTGTGTGAAGGTAGGAGCTCTGCTGCTGTCAATCAAACATCCAACTTGACGCTATAAATTATTTTGTGATTTTTATTGCTAATCAATTATCAAATTATGAGAAAAATAGATTATATAAACCATTAACATCCCTCCTCTGTGCTCTTTGCTAATAGTAAAATGCATGCTACTAACTTGACTGTATTTTAACTGCATGTTACTTTGTCGTACATTTTAACCCATATTTACCCATATTTATCTCATACATGTCAGACGTAACATTATGACCTTGCACTATCAAAGCTATTTGGCTCAAACGCACAACATTTCTTACATGTTATAATTTTCTTTGCTTATAAATATGGAGTAACTCTAATTTAAGGATTACATGTATTTGTTCCCAAAGGTCCTACATTACACAAAATTGTCTCTTGTGAACCTTTAGTCATGATGGAAGCTTATTACCTCATCAAAAACAGACTTGGAGTTGTGTTTTGTTTCATTCACACTTGTATGAGTAACATTTTATTATTAGTCTGTTTACATCTCAAGTTCAAAATCCTCTGTTCCTCCTTGTGATGCCATGAAGCAGTGGTTTTCAAGAGAACAGCTACTTTTTACCTTTTGTTCAGTAGAGATGGGCTGAAATTGTCCAAATGATTCAGTGTGTTTTTTGTTTGGGAGAAGAACTCAGCCTAAATGCCTAAATATGCAGTTTTGTGTATGAAATAAAACACAAATCCAGGTATATTTGTGAGGAAATTGCATTAAAACATAGATCAGAAAATAGTGTAATATGGGCACTTTAAATACTTCATCAAAGATAAAGCTATAACCTTTAGAACCCGTTTCACTTCAGTGGTCATAATATTATGTCTAATTTGTGTATATTATATTTGTTGGCTTCAAATTAAAGTGACTTTTTTGATCCCCAGGAGACTCCAGATTGCGCCTCGTCACAAATAGTGCTCAGAGAAGAAAAGTTTTAAATGAACAGTTTACATGTTGCTCTTCCTGTTACAAGAACAGTGCACCAGGAGACATTTGGACTCTGCCCACTGATCTAACATACACATTATACCAATTATTTATTTCAGGATCAAATTCACCAAATAGATTTTTTCAACTTAACGTGTGTGTATTTTTACTAATAATGCAATGCTGGAAATCTGAACCAAATCTGTGAAATATGCAAAATGATAAATGTATAAAATGAAACTTGTAGCTTGTACTTGCCACTTTTCTGATGATCATGTACAAAAAATGAAACAATGATTTTGATAAGTTTCATTCAAGTTTTAGCCTGACATTTTGTAATGATGTGAAATAGACATAAGCTAACACTAAAAAAGTTAACATTAAAAGTGTTTGGTACCATCAAGCTGTTGTTTCTCATTCTTGTTACTCCCCCCATTTTACTGGAAGCTTTGGGCTTTAAAAAACTTTATTTTCTTGACCTTGTGATAAATGTAAGTTCTTAAGTTAGATGCCAGAAACATTTCTTGAGTGTTTCAGTGTATCACAAAGAGCATCTGGTTTGTCTGATCCTTCTGTAATTCAAGCTTTGACCACATAGGGGCGATGTTGTGTTACTTACAGAATAACCCGAAGAAGCGCTTCTATCCTTGATCTCATTTCTTTTTCTTTCTTGGACAAAGTGTGTGGATTGCGTAATCCCCGGTCCTGATTGCGCTGCGTTGGCACAGCGCGCAGATAAACGCAGTGTGGACGTTTGCGCGCTGAGGTCAGCCTGGTTCTGCTCCAGTATTCTGAGCATTTCCCATCTGACTGACTCTTTGATGAGCTCATTGTTTTTTGCCGCCATAATGACTGATCTTGAGCACAAAGATGGCCGCTAGTGGCCAAACTATTAGCTTTTATTTTTCATGGTGCCAAAAGTTCTTCTCTAAGATTTAGAATCTGCATTTCGATGGGCTTCAGCTCAGGTAAACCAGGTAAACTTTTAGGTTTCTAAGGCTTACTCTCCAGCTTATTACAGAATGGAAATAGTATTTATATATGATGGCACCCCTCTTTATGTCTCACTATTGTGTAATCTCCTCAGTGATATCCACACATACATGTCACATAGGTGCACTAGGCCTTATGTGCAATACTTTTAATGACATGTTATATGTTTTTCTTGAAGTAATTACACTAAATACTGATCTCTGTTATGTTTACTTATCAAACATATCTGGAGTTAAGTTTTTCATTTGCACATATTTAACATACAAACCCTGCATATTTAGGCTGAGTTCATCTTTCAAACAGAAAAGACTGTTCCACCTTGTGATGTCAAGTGATAACACAGGAAGTGCTCCACTGTGTTTTCAAACTCCATACACCTTCAGTAGAAGCATTCGGATGATTTCAGATCTACTCTTGACAATCTCACTTGAACTAAAGGTAAAAGTAATGACTAACTTGAAAACTCTTGATGACATCATAAGGTGGAACAGAGCATTTTGAGCTTTCCAGCTCCTGACTAATAATAAAGGGTTACTCAGACATGTGAACAAAACAAAATGAGTAACAACATTATGACATGGCTTAAAGCTCAGAGGAGACACTCATGTGTAATATAGGACCTTTAAGAGTATGATGCCATTTTTATATGTTTATATTTCATTTTCCATGTAGCTGTAATTCTAGAGCAAATAAGTCTGCCAAACAAACATGGCACTTTCCGGCTCATGAGCTCATCACTCATATGTCATATAACAGTATGTTCTAGTGTATTTCATGGGCTGTGTTCAGACAGTCACAGCCTGGCATCTCCACAGCACCGCTGACCCGAGCCTCTGAGCACAGTGCTGGTTTTGCCTGTGGGTTAGTAGTATTCATAATGTGCTGGCTTAGCCTCTGCATTACAGTGAAGTGCGTCATTTCTCTTAGTGTGGCTGATCCTATCTCCAACCAATCCATCCTCCACCGCAGACCAGCAGAAGCACTATATTTGGTTTAATGACGGTGACCAGGCGCTATCTGCAGTAGGTGGATTCTGTTTTGTGGACAGTAGGTTTCATGCATGAGTTTAGAAATTGAAACAAATAACAACAAATTATCTGGGGACTAATGGGTTTTGGTTACTCAAATTACAATTATCCAATCAGAAAGTAGAATGAGCCTTCCAAGAGTCTCATAGGTTGCCAGTTCCTATGAGTAAAACCAGATCTCTGATTTAAACCGTCACTGCCTTAACCCCAGCGCCTGCAGCCAATCATGAATCAGTGCTGTGCAGCCTCTGCAGCTCAGTGAGCGCTACAGTGTCCGGCTGAAATGTCCGGCTGCAATGTCCGGCTACAGTGTCCGGCTACAGTGTCCGGCTACAGGGTCCGGCTACAGTGTCCGGCTCAGTGAGCGCTGCAGTGTCCGGCTACAGTGTCCGGCTCTGAGCGCTGCAGTGTCCGGCTACAGTTTCCGGCTCAGTGAGCGCTGCAGTGTACGGCTACAGTGTCCGGCTACAGTGTCCGGCTACTTAAAACACTGTCAACACACGTTCAGTTGTGATTATTGTTCCTTTTTTTAAAAAGGAAAGGCAATGTCTACTGTACCTTTAAGTACTATTATTTCAGACTGAAATCACAGATCTCCACATTTGTGTTGGTGCAGTAATGGTCTGTCAGATGGTCATTGTTTGTGTTGTGGAGCTGCTCTTTGTGTAAAAACACATTAGGCACAGATAGGCTGCAAGAGGGAGGGGCCCTCTGAACTTATTGAGGATATTTACAGTTGGAGTGGAGCCAGGAGCTGTGCTAGGTACCGTTGAGTATTTCACAACACTCAACAGAAAAGATAAAGGCATCTCTCACAGCCATAATTCATGTTTTTTTCTTTAATTTCCCTCTATCTGTTCAGGAGCCTCTTGCATTGAGGCTCCTGAAGAGAAGTCCAATTTTGTAATCTTGAGACAACAAGCATTACCAACTTGTAATTATTGCAAGTTGTTTTAATTTAATTACAAGTTATTCTGCAGCACAATTGATATTCTAACTATTTTCTCACAAAAAAGTGGCATGACCTGGCATGACCCAATAATCTAGGTCATCTCTGTAAACAGTGTAATTCACAACTATTTTAAGTAAGCTATATTAACAATTTAAAGTCATTCTGATTTTATTGTTAACTGTTATTTCACACTAACCTAGGACTATTAGGACTATTAGTCCTCAAAGTGTGTCATGTTATGTTGCGTTTGCATTGGTTAGCTACAGCTCTTTTGGACTCATTTCCTCTATTGTTTAGCATTTTATTGTTTAGCGGAAAGTGGTTTAACCTGGTATTAAAATGGAAAAATCACTTCATTTCTTCAGCTACTGTTTTGGCTTTAGTCGTACAGCTCCACACCTCAGCGACCGTAAAAGCGCCCGGGCATTGGGAGGTGAGAGGGCCACTGCTTCCTGTCACAGACACATTATAATGAGTACAGACCCATATGGAACTTTTTACTGTGTTTTATGACAAGTGCAGTATTGATGCGAATGTCTTTGATTTACCTTTAGTCGGAGGAGCGCCCCGGGCTGGAGATGGAGGTGTTCTGCTTTGGGAGCTGGCAGGAGGATCAGAGACTTCAAGGTTTGTAGGCTTTGGCACTGGCTCTGAGCTCCAGATTAACCTGCTCAGTAGTTAAATAAACATACTTCCACACACACTCACCATCAATGGACGTTTCACCAGCCGCACAGCTCCCACCACACTCTATGATGCAATTAGACAAACACACACAATCACATGTGCAGAGTTGGGTCCATACATTCACCCATAAAGGACCTACAAGCGTTTACATGTGGTGATGATTTTTCTCTAACTTTTCATGCCCACCCCAACCTAAACCAGTAAAGAAAAGTAAGAAAATGTCTCGTGAAGTACAAATAATTTCATAAATAAGTCCTTGGAATTTGTAGTATTATTCTTTTACAGTTTCATGATATATTCTGACATTGAATATTAGATGAAAAGTACACACCACTTTGCTGAATGTGTAATTTTATCATAGTTACATTGACAGTTGTAACTACATGTTATAAGATTTGTTGCTCTTTTACACTGTGGCGAACTATAATATGTTACATTTTTGTTACTGTCATCAAATACACAAACCGCCTAATAAGCCTCTTAATAATAATATTGTACTAATAATACCTACACACACAACCAGTCAAAAGTTTGGACACTTCATGTTTTTTTTTCCTAATTTCTACATTTTGTACTCATTTTATTGTCAAGTAAAGATTTTTTTTTCCCACATATTTTCCGTCAAAGCAAACGGTGGTTACTTTGAGTTTTTAAATATTAAGATATATAATTTAATGGTTATTTAACTTTTCTCCTTAGCTACATAATTCCATATATCTTACTTTATATATTTGATGTCTTCTGTATTCAGGGACTACAATAAGGGGAAAAAAAACACTGAGTGAGATGGTGTGTTTGACATTTGGCTGTTAGTTTATACATGTCTAACGGCTACATTTCTATTGTGTTGAATAAGTTGTGTTCAGAAGAAGCTAAAGAAAAGAAAAGGGTGTGAGTAACGTACTTCAAACCAAATTGGATCATACAGTATGTGTCAGAGGCAGCTGCAGGTCAGTGGGTCTGCACTCTGCTCATTAACCCTGTAGTGACTGGTCATGTAAAAGTACACACATGAAGGCCTTGTACTTGTACACACAGAGACCAGGGTCGCTCAGTAAAGAGAGCTTTGTTATTTAGGCCTGTGCCAGAGCAGAGAAGGAGCTGGAAAATACCCAGGATCCTCGGCGCCAAGTCACTTGCTCTTGGAAAATCCAGCCCAGAGGTGTCCAAGCAGCAGGCCTGGCTTTAATCACCAGCTCACACTCTTTATGACAGGAAAGTGCCCACAATCAATCGTTTTGATCCTAAACTTTATTATGACTTTTAACCCATCTTCAAAAATGTGGTATAAACATTTAATAAGTCAGCTGAAGTGTGGCTTGTTGATAAGACAACAAATAGAAGATAAACCTAGCAACTATCCAAGCAAAAACCTTCCATATCCATTAGCACTCAACATATTTCAAACTTAACTCACTGAACTGAACACACTGACAATCAGTATTAATTGTAAATGTGTTACTTTGTGAAAACCCATCAGTAAAGTCAAAGAAAATCAGCACTGTCATTTTTGCATGCTAAAATGTTTACAATAGAATATAACTTATATTTATTGCCAATTTAAACATTCACTACAGGATTACATTGTTTGAAGTACTTTCCCAATATGAATTTTCTCAATTTTCTGTCACTATGGACATATTTTGTCCAGTCCACTTTGATCCACCAAAACTCACTCTGAGGTCACAAGAAAAATGGATTTCGTAAGCCAACAATCTGTGTCAGGATGAAGATGAAAGTGGAGTTTCTTCCACACGCCCAGTGTGTGACTGCAGAGCTCGCTCAGCTGCTGTGCACAGGCTCAAGCGTTCCACCATGTGTGACACTCAAGGAAAAGATACAACTCTTTAATACACCTGTTTATGTTTATGGACTTTAATAGTAATAATTCAGGGCAGATATGTTCTATATCAGTTCTCCATGTTACATTATTAAAAGTATTCATTAAAATGTGCCCTATATAATATTTGTAGTGAGTCTGCCTCCTGCTTGTCTTCATAGACATTAATGCTTTTCTGAGTATTGCATTCAATTTGTCTATCGCCTTGGAGACAAGCAGGTGACACTTGGCCAAGTTTCTAGTCAGGTCTGTGAATGTGGATCTACTCTCACTGGGAGAATACATCTTTTTCAGAGTATTTCCTTAGCAATAAAACACCTGTAATTGTATAAATAATTCCATGTGGACTATTCAAGCAAAGCAAAAATATTTAAATATATCTATAACCCTAACCTGTGTGGACAAGAAGAAGGTGGTGGACTCTCCACCAGAAAAGTTACACAGCACACCTTCAATGTGAACTTAATGCATGGTCAAATGTATTAATTCATATATTTTTTTATACTTTTTTTAAAGGCCAGAAGATCATTTCTCCCAAAGGAGCTATGGGATGTGTCTGGTGAGAAGAGCCTTGATTTCTCTCATTATCCTGCTGTCCTCAAACCAGGATTGAACACTGGACCCCTTCATTGTAAGGTGAGCACAATGATATGCATGGCCTCTTAGCACTTTAATGTGCTTTATGCTGTATTATAAAACATATAGTGAAAGGCAGCTGCCGGTCTGTGGCTCTGCACTCTGAGGGTTAACCCTATAGTGACTGGTCATGTAAAAGTACACACACGACGGCCTTGTACTTTTGCACAGAGTGCAGGGTCCCTAGGTAAAGAGAGCTTTATTACTTAGGCCTGTGACAGAGCAGGGGAAGAATTGGAAAATACCCAAAATCTTATGTTGATGTTGCATTGGAAGCTTTATTGTCACCTGGGCAGTTGATGCGAGTTTCAGAAATACAGAGTTAAACTTGGATAAGTTAGGATTGAGTGCAAAGTATTTCAGATTTGTGGAGTGGCTGCTATGAGTTAAAATGAGTCATGAGGTAAAAAAGGGAAGTTGCATCAGTCATCCAATCAGCCAGCTAAGTGAATTATGATCGTTTTACAAAGCTTATGAGAATTTGTAATGCTGGCTTGGTTAAGTCAACTACTGAACTCAGCGCCTCTGAAGCCCAGGTTTGACTGTAAAAATTCATCAAAAAGACAGTTTTCTTCCACACCCTGCATTTACATACAGTAAGCTCTCACATTAGGAGATTTCCCTGCGGTTTCAAATGTATTTTAACCTACAATAAGAATTGGTTCAAAAGGTCAGATTTGGCGTAACTTCCCATGTGTCCTCATTGTAGTTGACATTTATATGTACTTCTCATATTGTATTTTTCCCAGCCACTAATTAGCTAGTGCAAGTTTTTGGCTCTTTTACATTAGTGATTAAGAAACAGCAAAGTGATGCAACAGATTTGTTCACACAGAAAGATGATGCCTTTTATTGTTACAGCTTCTGGATCAGTGAGTGGTCAATGCTGAGTTCACTAAAATCACAATTCAAAGTTCAAATTTATTGGCCCACGATGGGGAAATTTATCCACTCTCAGCTAAACAAGAAGTACTGCAGCATTTCAGTCCTTTTTTCTGCGGACTTTCCCTTGGCGTTTGCTATTTTCTATTCCAGGTCTTTGCCTTTAGCGATTGGCAGTATTGGTTAGGTTCAGGACTTGGTGCAAATGCAGTCCTCTCATTTAAACAGGCTTGGAACTGGCACAAAGTAACACTGTATTTTATCCTAAACTTAACTAATAACTTAATTTTTTTAAGTTTACTTTGTGTTTACTTGTTGTTTAACCATGTAGAAATCAGTTGACCCTTTTTATTATTTTAAATTATTAACTCTAGGGGGGATTTTGTTTGTTTGCAACAAAACTACACTTTTGTAACACAGCTTCTTTTGCTGCGCTTACATATTATCTATTTCTCATTCCCTTTTTTTAAGTTTTGGAAGTTGTTTGTCTGAATTAAACTCCATGCTCTCTCCCCTGCCTCCTGGATTAGGTGTTGAATTCCTTTTCTACAGGATTTCCGTCACTCATGGCCGTGTTGGCTTCTCTGGGGGTGACGTAAAGTGCTTTTCTGGTTTTAAACTAATATTGTTGCACAGGATTTGTGAGGAAATTAGAGTTTTTCTTGAAGCCTATGGGGCCCGTCAGCGAGAGGGTTCCCAGTGAAAAGTGATCTGAATGCTGTTTAATTGGAAGAGCAGAGGTCCACCCCTGATGGAGACACACAGGAGATAGCTGCAGTCTGTGGTGTCACTGTGGGATGGATTTTTTAAAAGTCTTGTTCAGTTCTGACGAGTAACTGCTGTTTCATTTTAGGTGTATGCCTTAGAGTTGAAAAGCATGTTTAAATGAATGTGCTGTTATGTAAAAAGAAGCTATTTATAGAACTTTATAGAACAGTAAAAATCCTGAAATTCATTGTACTAGTACTAATACTTACATTGACACTACTACTTTTACTAACACAGAACTAACTTAATAGAACTTATATTTATTTTATTATTTCTTCTTCTACTACTATGAGGAGTACTACTATTACTACTGCTACTGCTGTACTGACAAATTCCAGCTTCAGCTTTAGTACTAAGTGGAGTGCCAGTTTAGTAACACAATATATTAACGCTGATGTGAAAAATACATGACTGAAAGTATCCAGTTCCTCCCTCCCTAGTGTAACCCTCTCATGTCCTGATCTCTCACTGTTCCCTTGTGTGAGCTACTGATGCCTCCCCTCCATCTGACTCTGGTTATGGCGATATGAAAACCCCGGCTGTGTCTTTATTCTCATGCTTAAAAGCCTTGCTGTGATTTCTTTAACCTCCCATTGGTCCTGTTTGCAAATCAGTCCCTGACCAAGCGACCGCAAGAGCTCTTATTTGCTTTGGATGTATGTCGGGGAGTAGGGTTCAGCTAAAGGCTGCTGTAGTTATTATGTGACACCTG
This sequence comes from Scartelaos histophorus, assembly GCA_000787155.1. Classification (NCBI taxonomy): domain Eukaryota; kingdom Metazoa; phylum Chordata; class Actinopteri; order Gobiiformes; family Gobiidae; genus Scartelaos; species Scartelaos histophorus. Next base: position 13,826 of record KN489947.1, read on the forward strand.
GATGTGATTTCAACACCCTAATTGCAAGAGAAAATTGAAGAATATAGAGAGAAGTTTCTTTCATATGACCAGAAATGGCCTATTGTACTGTACAAAATGTCTAGAAATTAGATTTGTTTAACTTGTGTGTTAAAATAAAGTAATTTGGGTGAATAAAAAAACTGTCTGCTAACTAAATCTGGTAACTAATGTGGTGAGTGAGTGAGTGCCTGGTGATCACAGAGGCTCTTGGTGCAAAGTAGCAGCCACATCTGTCTCTCAGCCCCGGGGCAGCTGTGGCTACAGGAGCTTAATACTACTGGCTGCAGTTAGGGGACAGTAAAAAGCCCCATATGAAGCTATTTTCTTATCTATGTTATAATGTTGTTTCCTCATCACAAACATACAAGAAGTTGTGTTTTGTTTCATTCACATGTTTAACACACAAACCCTGCTTATTTACGCTGTGTTCCTCTCTCAGACTGAAAACACTATTTTTCACCTTGTGACGTTATGTGCAGGATGTGTACAGGATGTGCTCCACTTTGTTTTTAAACTCCATACACCTTCACTAGAATCATTTGGATGATTTTAGCCTTGAAATTGCCAATCACTACTGAACTCAAGGTAAAAAAAAGCTAAAAACTACCGCTTCATGACATCACAAGGTGGAACGGTGCATTTTGAGCTTTGGAGATGTGGACAGGCTAATAAAAAAGGATTACTCAAACATGTGTGAATGAAACAAAACACCACTCCAGTTATGTTTTTGAGGAGAGAGCAGCATTATAACATGGCAGGACACACAGGAGTCACATATGGGTAATGTAAGACCTTTTGCATTGCTAGAATCTTGAGTGGCGCTTTAGAAAGATATTTTTATCAACATTTTTTTCCATCAGTTGAATTTGTTCTTCTATTCACCTTTTGCCCAGTACTCCTGTTTTTTTCCTTTTGTAACTTTTTACAACTTTAAGCGTGTGTCCTCAGTTTGTGTCTCATTGGGAGCAGCACGAGGAGTCAGTGGAAGGAAGCGTTTTGGATAAAGTGTCCTTGCTCTGTCAACACACCGACAAATCAAAGCACCTTCTTCCCTTCGTGTCCACCAGGCCCTCATGTTTTCTATTTGCAGTTAGCCTTTTGACTCTCGTGCACAGTTCTCTTCTCACTTCGAGACGTCAAGCCACGGAGTTTCTTGTTAAAACTTGCAGAGGTGCTGACATGTGCATTAGTTCCACCGTACACCCATATCGTTGGTGGTTTTTCTCAGTGGGATTACATTGTTGAGCTTCAGCGCTATCTGAAACTAATTATAGCCTGCTATCATGTTGTCTTCTATAAAAAATGCGCAGTCATGTATGTACAGGAGGAGGGATGAAGGCGTTTTATGGACACTTGGAACTCAAACTTGCAGAACGTTTCCAAGGACAGAGTTATATCTCGTTTGGCTGAGAAGCGAACAATTGTCAACCGTAGAAGCCAGAAAGGCCAGAGTGAAACAACATGCCGTACTAGATTTTGGCTTGACATCTTTATAGCTACAGGAGGCCATGTTATGAAGTTGCACAAAAACAGAAAGGGGTGTTTAACTGTAAGTGCCTCTAAAACAAACTGTTTTTTGTAGCCCACAATTGTATGCTATTCTTATCAAAGCAGACCAAACAAACTTCTACCATATTTTATTATCGCATAGATCTTGGATGATTCAGTCACAGCTTATTACCTTGGATGTGTGGTCTTCAGGCTTTAGAATATCGTAGACAACCAGTGTGACACATTGCAACTTAGCGTAATAGTAGCTTTTCTGTTAGATTAGGCAGGTTTCTCTACTTAAAACATGCAAAAAAAAAAAAAAGTAAAGCTGGCCTGAAGCACAGTCCAGCCTGCCATACACATTTTTACACATTTTAAAAATAAATGACCACTACTTGGATTCAGTTCCTGGTCATTTTTTATGATTTAAGAGAGATTTAAGAGAAAAAAATTAAAAAAAAGAGCGACTCCCACCGCATCTAGAGGTGGGTGGTTCTTGCTTACATCATATTCCTGGATGTCTCGAAATTTGCATTGATTAATCATTTTAAAATAGCATGTATTTACCCATAGACTAAAAGAGCCCATGTCTGTGTGCACTAATGCTATACAAGCGCACACTGGAATGAAAAGCTGCACTTCTGAATAAGCACCATGCTAAATTGAATATTTGTCTATCATACATTAAAACAAACGTTAACATTCAGTGTAGCTGTTGTATATAAGGAATCATGTTGTGTTATCTACAAACCATAGTGTTTATCATTTTATAACAAACATTTAAGGGTAATAATCAAAACAGACTGTATAAATGAGGCGATGCTGGTTTGTGTTTGGATGTTACTTTATGCATAAACACGCTTCAATCATCATCCAAACATCTCCAAAGCCCTATATTATTAACTGTATGTAATCTATATTTTAAACTGAACACTGAATGCAAACTTAAAACAATCATATTTTATAGAACATTCATGAACACTTGCGATTAGTGGACAATTGTGTTTCCTTGGACATTGTTTCCTCTTCTTTCCAAGACAGAAAACACAATTTGCGACTGTTTTACTTCTCGTTTCGTCAGTTCGGGTCAACAGTTCCCCAAGGATTTTAAGTTTGGGGTGAATGCGCTCAATTTAATATTATCTGTAGATTCAAAATAAGCAAATTCACTGTATTTTAAACACTGTAAGATAGTTGACATTGCGCAGTCGTAGTTATCACCCTAATTTAAATCAAACTCTGTACGTCTAGCGGCGCACTGTTCTGTACATCGAGCTGTAAATCATAACAAGTGGGAAGAAGTGATGCTGAAGGTAACTGCGCGTGTGTGGTCCGCCCTGTATCAGATGCCATGCAGCGGAGACACGCACGCAGCCTGTTGATATTCAAAAGCCGTGGATGTTTGTTTTAAGTGAGTAATTGATACTTGCCACTGGAAGAATTTCCCCCAATTTGGCACCGAGTGTGAGAACAAGGGCCGTCCAGTTTGCCATGTCTGCCTGCTGTCAGCGCACTCTACTGTATATGTGCATGTGTGTGTGCGAGAGCTCCGGGAAATCCACTGGCCCTCGTCCCTCGTTCTGCAGCAGACCACACATACTGCCACTTTATGGATTTTTGAAGATTCCTTTTTCTCTTCCAATGCGCCAAATTTACTCACTATTGAAGCAGTTGGTTAAAAGCCATTATTACTGCAGTACTGTATATACAGGAATCCTATGGAAATTATGGAGGTTTAAAAGAAGAGCTATGGAATAAGAGCACAAAACTTACCCGAGATAGGAGAGCATGGGCATCGGTCAAGTTAGTAACTTTTCTAGTCTAGGGTCTGCCGTTTATTTGTCTCAGTGGAGATGTTTTACCTAGAACTTTATGGATTTTTGAAGATTCTTTTTTCTCTTCCAATGCGCCAAATTTACTCACTATTGAAGCAGTTGGTTAAAAGCCATTACTGCAGTGCTGTATATGCAGGAATCCTATGGAAATTATGGAGGTTTAAAAGAAGAGCTATGAGCCAAGGACAATGAATAAAAGCACAAAACTTACCCAAGATAGGAGAGGGCGTCGGTCAACTTAGATACGTAACTTTTCCAGTCTAGGATCTGCCGTTTATTTGTCTCAGTGGAGATGTTTTACCTAGAACTTTATGGATTTTTGAAGATTCCTTTTTCTCTTCCAATGCGCCAAATTTACTCACTATTGAAGCAGTTGGTTAAATCCATTACTGCAGTGCTGTATATACAGGAATCCTATGGAAATGATGGCGTTTAATAGAAGAGCTATGAGCCAAGGACAAAAGGACACGGAATAAGAGCAGAACACATACCCAAGATAGGAGAGCATGGGCGTCGATCAACTTTTCTAGTCTAGGGG
>KN489948.1:4885-19708 GCA_000787155.1 Scartelaos histophorus
ATGAGTTGTTGAGCCTGAATCATTTTTAATTAACTTTTTATTGAGGCTAATTTAAGTTTAGGTGCTGTTATTAGAGCGATGCCCCTGATTAATCTCTTTCTTTCTCTCTCTCTCTGTCACTCACTCTCTATTACTTTCTGTATCTCTCCCTCTGTATCTCTCTGTATAGCTTTCTCTTTTTCTGTATCTCTCTCTCTTTTCTCTCTCTTTCTCTGTTTCTTTCTCTCTCTCTGTCACTCACTCTCTATTACTTTGTCTCTCTCTGTATCTCTCCCTCTTTCTTTTCTGTCTCTCTATTTCTCTGTCACTCTATTACTTTCTCTCTGTTCTCCTTTTTCTCAGTCTCTCTCTCTTCCTGTCACTCTATTACTTTCTCTTACTTTCTCTCTCTCTTTCTGTGTGTGTCTGTCTCTCTCTCTCTCTCTCTCTCTCTCTCTCTTTTACGTTCTATTACTTTCTCTCTCTCTCCCCCTCTCTCTCTCTTTTACGTTCTATTACTTTTTTCTCTCTGTTTCTTCCTTTCTGTCTGTCTCTCTCTCTTCCATCCTCTATTACTTTCTCTCGGTCTCTGTCTCTCTCTGTCACTCTCCCTTTTACTTTCTTATTGTCACTTTCTCTCTCTGTTTCTCTGTATTACTTTCTCTCTCTCTGTCTCTCTCTCTTTCTCTCTCTCCCTGTCTCTTACCTTCTGTCTATCTGTGTCTCTATTACTCTCTCTTTTTCTTACTTTCTGTCTGTCTCTCTATTAGTTTTTCTCAATGTCTCTTATGTTCTGTCTGTTTCTATCTCTCTCTCTCTATCACTCTGTATTACTTTCTCTCTATCACTCTCTCTTTCTGTCTCTCTCACTCTCTCTCTTACTTTCTGTCTGTCTGTCTGTCTCTGTCTCTCTATTACTTTCTCTCTCTCTTTTTCTCTCTGTCTCTTTCTGTCAGTGTGTCTGTCTGTCTCTATTAGTTTTTCTCTCTGTCTCTTACTTTCCGTCTCTCTCTCTCTCTCCCTCTATCCCTTTCTATTACTTTCCCTCTGTCTCTCTCTCTTTCTGCCTCTCTCTCTCTTTCTCTTAGTCTCTGTCTGTGTCTCTCTCTTACTTTCTCTCTCTCTCTTGCTTTCTGTCTGTCTACCACTGTGTCTCTCTCTATTACTTTCTCTCTCTTTTACCCTCTATTGCTTTCTCTCTGTCTCTCTCTGTTACTTTCTCTCTGTATCTCTCTCTCTCTCTCTTACTTTTTGTCTCTCTCTCTCTCTCTATTACTTTCTCTCTCTCTCTCTCTATTACTTTCTCTCTGTCGCTCTCTTTTTCTCTCCTGTCTCTTACTGTCTGTGTCCGTCTCTCTCTCTATCACTCTCTATTACTTTCTCTCTCTTCCTCTCTTTCTCCCTCTTTCTCTCTCTGTCTCTTACTTTCTGTCTGTCTGTCTCTATTAGTTTTTCTCTATGTCTCTTACGTTCTGTCTGTTTCTCTCGCTCTCTCTCTCTCTATCACTGTATTACTTTCTCTCTGTCACTCTTTTTCTCTCTCTCTTTTTCTTACTGTCTGTCTTTCTATTACCTTCTCTGTCTGTCTCTCTCTCTCTCTCTTTCACCCTCTATTACTTTGTCTCTGTCACTCTCTCTTTCTCTCTCTGTCTCTTATTTTCTGTCTGTCTGTCTCTCTATTACTTTCTTAATTACTTCTTCTCTCTCTGTCTCTCTCTCTCTATTACTTCCTTTCTCTGTGTCTCTCTACCTTTCTCTCTCTATTACTTTCTTTCTGCCTGTCTCTCTCCCTCTCTGTCACTTTCTCTCTTTTTTATATATCCTTTTCTGTCTCTCTGTCCGTCTGTCTCTCTTTCTTTCTCTCCATCTCTGTCTCTTTTCCCTCATTCTCCCTCCTCTCTCGATTCTCTCTCATGTTCTGTCTTTCCCCATGTGCTCACCCGTCACTTAAACTCCAGTGTGTCCTGCCCGGCTCCTCCGGCCTCTTTCGGTTTGACCACATTTTACACAAACACTGCTCAGAAAGGACATGCCACAGACCCGACTCTCGTCTCCCATGGGTGCTGTTGTAAGGGTGGACACTGCATCAACTTCTATGGCACTGGGTTACAGCAGTGTCAGGTGGTCACAAAAATAACGCACAATTTTGCAATTTTATGCTATAATTTTGTTTCCTCATCAAAAACATCTCTCAAACTGAAAACCCTGTTCCACCTAATGATGTTGTGTGGTAATACAGGAAGTGCTCCATTATGTTTTTAAACTACATGCACTTTCACTAGAATCTTTTGCATATATTTCTGCCCTGGAACTGCTAATCTGAACAAAACTAGCTTTTGAAAACTACCACTACATGACATCATAAGGTGGAACGGAGCATTTTGGGTTAAAATCACAACTCCATGTGTGTTTCTGGTGAAGTATTAACATTATAACATGGCTTAAATCTCACACATTTAATATTTTGCTTTATATAGGCCTAACTTTTCTGGTATAGTGTCACCTGCTTGTATTAACTCATCTTGGTAATGTCCTGGAGAGTTTGTGTGTAGTGGACCAAACAGAAAAAGGTGTAAAAATAAGTTTTAAATTGGACAAAAGCTCAAAATTAGGCAAATATTTAACAAAAAGTTGGGCCCATGCCGAGAACAAAACTAACCCAACCAGAGAAAAGAAAAGAAAAGAAAAGGGGTGTTTAGATATTGGAACTCTAACCAAAACTGAACACAAGAGAGACGGTATTACACGAAAAGAGACACTAAAACTACTAACATCCAAATTTGAAAATATTCGGGATGTGACAAGACAAAATTGCCGCGAGATTGTGCCGTACATACCAAAAATGATCTCATGAGATTTTTTCCTCATGTTTTTATCTTTGGATTGAAAAATAGATTACTGGTGCGTTATAATTTTTAAGTATAGTCCCAAAGAGCAGTTACAATAACAGCAGAAATGTAAAATAAAGTAAATCGAAAATGGTGAGGTTAAATTGGGAAATGAATAGCACAATGTATGTATTAGGGATGTGCATTGCTATTAATCAGGCAATACGATACGATACATATCACCTTATTTGATTCTATTATGTTACGATTCAATATATCGCGATATATCCCAATACTTCAACACAAAACGATATATTGTGATGTATGAATAATTATGTATAATATTATTATCGAGTGCAAGAGTTCAAGAAACCAAAACTGGATGAAATACGTTTAGTTTCATTATTAAATCATCAGAACAGTAAATATATGATTTTTTCATGAAGAACGTCACCTTAAAAAATCAATGCGAGAATGAAGTATCGCGATATATCATTGAATTGTTTTTTACACCCCTAATTTATTATAGCCTTAATAATGTCCTATCTCATCTTGTCGAAATTTCGATGAAAATATACGTCTAAATAAAGGAATTAAAATAAATTGTGTTTTGTAATTAATGTAACTGTATGAAAAGTTAAATGTTAATGGAAATAGAGAAAAATACTAACACTGCGGGAAGTGGCAGAGTTAAAACAAATGGCAAGAACATTCCGTTGAAGCAGTCGCCATGGAGACTAAGCTAGTGCATCAGAAAAGTTACATAGTACGTCTTTAATTTATTAAGACGATCGTCAAAATTCCACAGTTAAATAATACATGTCGTTAGATTTGAGATCCTTCAGTTTCCAATTTTAGCAAAAAATGATCTAATATTTCCCTTCTCTTCCTCTTCCAAAAACCCATCTGAATAATTTTGGAATTTCCATAATTTATAACAATTACAAATTAAAGAAATACAGTGTTCTCGCTCATTTGAAATTGCGGTTTAAAAATGTAGTAATGACTGAAACCAATAGTCCTTATCATTTTCAGTTGTTTTAATATTAATGATGCAATTTAGCTGAATGGTCATATTATTACCTGTAATATTCTAGTAGCTCCAAAAAGTGCAGGTGCAGTGGATCATCTGTTCCCGGAGCCGAGGGAAATCTAACCCAAAACCCACTCTCAAATATCTCTTTTCGAAAGTCAGGTTTGAGCTTTTGTCTGAATGGAGTGTAGCCGAAATGGGTTTGAGGTGAGACACTTTAGATGGAGAGAAAAAAAGAAGTTTTCTGTGGATTACTGGCACAAATGTTACCTGAGATTCAGAGTACACACTTCTCAAATATTTTACGAATATGCGAGTTTGTCGAAGGAGATTCAGTCCCGAGTTCTGCCGGCCATGATTGACAGGACCGTTAGAAAATCAGACAAATATGGCTGCTTACGAGAAAAAAAAGAAGAAAAATATCACAAGAAATCAACGATTCAACGATAGAAATGTTAGTTTATTTGTAAATGATAAGTGACCAATGAGCTCCTTTGTTTCACATGTGTCACTGAAATGAACAAATCTGATTGGACGACTGTGTTTTGCAGGAAAAAAAGAACAGAAAAGTCTTTCAAAAATATTTTAAACTGTGGAAAAATTCTAAATACACTTTTCAGTTCGGATAGTAATTTTGCCACATATTAATGCAGTTAAAAAATAAATAAAAATAAATGAATGGATTAATTAATTTACAGTCTTCCCATGCACTAGAAATAATAAAATGAAAATATCCACATTTTGCATTATACAGTTTTAGTTTAATTTAAGTTTACTGCATGTTTGAATTTTTATTTGAAGATTTTGAAGATTTGGACATTTTAAGTCCTTTGAAAATCTTTTTTATGGATGTGCAATTTGTAAAAAACTAACAAAGAAACCAAACAAAAGCTGTCTTGCACTTACCTAAGACTTTCTGGTTAATGAGTATACTTAAGCTGTCTCTCTGTCTTACACATCACTTCCTTTCCTTTTTATTTATGTATTTATTTATTTTTCTCTTGCCTCTCCATCCATTTTACCCTCCCTGGTTCCCTTCTTTTCACCTCTCCCTTTCTCTCTCCCTAGTTTCTTTTCACTATCAATCCCACTGTTTAATTTTTGTTTCATCCCACCTCCTCTCCTCTTCCTCTTTTCTCTCTCTCCTCCTTCGTCTCTTCATCTTCGTTCATTAACATCCCCCTTTTTTTTTGTTCTGCTGACCTCCTCCTTCTCCCCTTCCTTCTCTCACTCTTGCAGTCTTTCTCCTCCATCTTTCCTTACTCTCTCCATCCCCTTTTCCTTACCTCTTTCTCTCTGCTGACCCCTGGTTTTGTCCATCTCTCCCTTTCGGCATCCCCCTGACCGCCCTCCCCTCTTTCCCCCTCCCCTCCGTCCTCCCTCTCTTGCTCCCTCAGAGTAAATAAGAGCCGGCCAACCAGAACTAACAAAGGCCCAGTGCGGACATCGCTGTCAGGAGCAGCAGGAGCAGGACGCACTCTGTATATGTGTGTGTGAGTAGGAACTTGCAGCAGTGTGCGGACTCCCAGCTCTGCACACGCTCACTTTGTGGGGACGGGTCTTCTCCGCGGAGGCCGAAAATCAATGTTATTAGACTGAAAACGTCACAGAGAGTTCAGATTTGGGTTAGAACAGGTGAAGGTGAGGGTTAAGAGCATGTTCAGAGTGCAGGTGGGACTGTTTTATCTTCTTATTCTGACTTGGTTTGGTGGAATAGTCCCTCTGCTAAAACCTGAACATAGTTTTACTTCAAAAGTAATAGTAGTAACTGTAAATGTAACAGTAATAGTAACAGCAATAGAGCTGTAATAGTAACAGTAATAATAACAGTAAAAGTAACAGGAATAATAACAGGAATAATAACAGTAGAAGTAACAGTAATAGTAACAGTAATAATAACAGTAATAATAACAGTAGAAGTAACAGTAATAGTAACAGTAATAATAACAGTAGAAGTAACAGTAATAGTAACAGTAATAACAACAGTAGAAGTAACAGTAATAGTAACAGGAATAATAACAGGAATAATAACAGTAGAAGTAACAGTAATAGTAACAGTAATAATAACAGTAATAATAACAGTAGAAGTAACAGTAATAGTAACAGTAATAACAACAGTAGAAGTAACAGTAATAGTAACAGGAATAATAACAGTAATAATAACAGCAGAAGTAACAGTAATAGTAACAGTAATAATAACAGTAGAAGTAACAGTTATAGTAACAGCAATAGTAACAGTAATAATAATAGTAATAATAACAGTAAAATTAACAGTAACAGTAACAATAAAAGCAACAGTAATAGTAACAGTAAAAGTAACAGTAATAGTAACAGTTATAATAACCGTAAAAGTAACAATAATAGTAAAAGTTACAGTAATAGTAACAGCAATAATAACAGTAAAAGTTACAGTAATAGTAACAGAAATAGTAACAATAATAGTAGTAGTAAAAGTAACAGTAATAACAACAGTAAAAGTAACTGTAATAGTAATAGCAATAGTAGCTGTAATAGTAACAGGAATTCTATTATATTGTATTTTATTGGCATCTTGCTATAACCTGCACAAACAAATGGCGCCTTTGTGTAGTTCAATGTTTTTATGTGCTTTGACCCTGATAAATAAACTAATAAACTAAACTAATAGTAATTAACTAATATTATTATAGTCGAATCATAACTACTGTGTAATTTAGACAAGTTAGGGCCAGATTCTTAGCATTCTTGTTACTACATAAGAGTTACAGTATTTCCTCTAAATACTTCATATCTTCTGTCCATCCAATCAGGAAGTAAATAGAGCAAACTTAAACACCAGAATGAAAAACTACACTCCACAAAGTAAGTTCTAATGACTTGAATTACGAACATGTGATCTTGATTTGAGTCATTTTCACTTGACAAGTAAAATGATCAATCAGTGGAACAAGACGTTTTGCACTTTAACAGAAAACAAATCTTGTAACCCTAAAAACAACAGTTATTTGCATTTTAAATGAAACTAAGTCTTGTGTTGCCTGAATTGAGAATAAAAAAGTTTGACAGATCATTTTACTTGTCAAGTTGATTCTGCTCGAGTCAAATTAAATGCTAAATTTCAAATGACTAAAATTTTAAGTGAAATGAGTGTACCCCAGTCTAGAATGAGTGCATGTGTGTGTGTCTGTGTGCACATATACTACTGTGTGTGTGCGTGTGTCAGTGTGTGTAAGCTTGCATGTGTGTGTATGCTTGTGTATGTGCATGTCTGCATGTGGGAGTATGTGTGTGTGCCTGTGTGTGTGTATGCATGTTTATGTGTGCATGTCTGTTTATGTGTTTTGTGTGTGAGTATTTATGTGTCTGTGTGTGTGTTTGTGCGTATGCTTGTGTATGTGCCTGTCTTTGTGTGTAAATGGTTGTATGTGTGTCTGTAAGAACGTGTGCATGCCTGGTGTGTGTGTGTGTGTGTGCGTGCGTGTGTGTGTGCACTTGTCTGCGTGTGAGTATATGTGTGTGCCTGTACTTGCGTATGTGCATGTGTATATGTGTGCTTGCTTGTGTGTGTGTGGGTGTGTGTATGTGTGTGTGAGTGTGTGTGCGCGTGCCTGTGAGTGTGCCCATATCCTTGTGTATGTGCATGACAGTGTATGTGTGTGTGCCTGTGTGTGTGCTTGTGTTTGTGCATGCGTGTGTGTGTGTGTGTGTGTATGTGAGTCATGTCTACGTGTGTTTATACGTGTGTGCATATACTTGTGTATGTGCATGCATATATGTGTGCCTGCTTGCCTGCGTGTGTGAGTATATGCGTGTGTGTATATGTGTGTGTGAGTGTGTGCCTGTGAGTGTGCACATATGCTTGTGTATGTGCATGTCAGTGTATGTGTGTGTGAACGTGTGTGTATGTAAGTCATGTCTGCGTGTGTTTATACGTGTGTGCATATACTTGTGTATGTGCATGCGTATATGTGTGCCTGCTTGCCTGCATGTGTGTGTGTGTGTGTATATGCGTGTGTGTTTGTGTGTGTGTTTATATGTGTGTGTGTTTGTGTGTGTGTGTGCATATGTGTGTGTGTGTGTGCTCTCGACTGTGTCTCTTAGGAATAGTAATTGCGTACAGTGGATGTGTCCTCTGCTTGTCATGAAGGGACCTCATTTTGTTCCCAAATATTGTTTTGATGTTTTGTGTTTTTCAGTGTGTTTGTGAGAGAAGTGCTCATTTGACTATAAAAATACCGAGCAGTGAATCTTCGGCACTCACAAACCTGCGTTTAGGAGCGGGGCCTGTCAAAGGAGCCTGAAGGGAGGGCAAAAATTTCAACTGGTTTTATATTGTTTTCCAGAAGACTACAACATTTGTCAGTATATTGTTAGTGAAAAAAACAAAATCGCACTGTGTTATAACTGGTCATATTATATTAAAGAACGAGCGCTTTCTACCATCTTATAACGTTCCCTCATCAACCTGAAACCAATGAATACACCTACATATCACCAACTGCACAACCACACTGCTGTTCAGACCCTGGGCTTAGTAGTAAGATTCTGTTCAATGCTCCGCCCACAAGCCTACACCACCCATTCTCCCACACATCCACGGTTTCCAAATATACAAAAGCATGATGCAAAACAATACACTACAACTTCACAAACCCGACGCAATGTGAGCGAGAACTCAGACCTTGTTAAACAGGTTAATAATGAGGTGTTTTTGGCAAATATAGCATTTTCAAAACAATAAAAGGTAACAGTTAATACCCTGGTTGAAGCGTGATATTCCTTCTTTAAGCATATATATATTTTTTTTAAATGTCTGAAGGAGCATTACTATTTATATACTTTTTCACTCCCTCCTCCCTTCCTTTTACTTCTCCTTTTCTCTCTCTTCCTCATTCTTTCATTAATTCTTACAATACATATACTAGTATTTATCTTTGAATTTGGAGCTGAAGAAAAAATTTGTTATTTTTGTTATCTGTATGTCTGTAGTCATTTCTTATATTACCTGTAATTTTTTCCCTTCCATACTATTTATTACACATCTCTCCTCCTTTTCTTTTCATCTCTCTCTCTCTCTCTCTGTCAGAAATTAGGGCATCTATTGATCTTTTCATAATCATTTTTGTGTATTAATTTACCACTTAATTTCTCAGCACGAGCACTTCCTGTTATCACCATCTATCTAGCGTGTTTTTTAAACCAGCTAAAAGCCACTGTCAACATTTGGATCAGTAAAAACATCCAAGTAAAAATTAAATGCATAGTCTTTTGCAAAAAAAATTAAATAAAAAAAATCATGAACATCTAATATTTTTGTTCCCATTTTCTACGCATTAGAGGAGGAGATTAAAAATTGAAAACGATCTAATTTCGGATTACATTGATAAACACATTTCTGGAATTCCAAAAACAAAAATTAATACATAAAAGTTTTAAAAATATATATACAAAAATAAGTATATAAAATTAAAATTAAAAATATACACAAAAAGGGATTTTATTTGGGTATTTTTAAAATGAATGAAATATCTGTATTAAATCAGAAATCAGAATTTAAACTGTTCATTACATGTTATGAAGCTGCTAATAAGTGCTTTCATTTAAGTGGAGGAGCAGGGCCCGTCATAATCGTAAAACCTACTTTATTTTCTCTGTTTGAGCTGAGACTCCGGCTCAGGCCCTCGTCGACACTTCCAGCTCTCGGCCAATCAGATCGCGGACGCAGATGCACGCCTACACACGATCGGGGTTTCCGTGCTTTGTGGGGACCTCACATTGACTTTGATTTATTCGAGTGGTCCTAACTTTAACCACAATTACGACACGCCTAATCTCAAAACTGGTGCATCCATTTGGGGGTTTTGTTTGTTTGTTTGTTAGATTTTTTAAACAAATGGGTATGAGTAAAGGAATTATTTAATTATACTATTTTATTTATATTTTCCGATCTAATTTGCAATGTTGTTTCCTCATCAAAGACATAGAGTTGTGTTTTGTTTTATTTGCACATGTTTAACACACAAACTCTGCAGATTTAGGCTGTGTTCTGTTCCTCCTTGTGATGTCATTAAGTGGAAAGTGTTTCATACAGCTTCACTGGAATCATTTAGCTCATTTCAGTCCTGGATTTGCCAGATTTTGAAGTCACAGCTATTGTTTTAGCCTCATTCAAACTGCCTCACTCCTCTATGTATGAGTAGATATCTGAGGCTTTCTACTGACAATCTCAACTGTATATAAGGTGAAACAAAAATATTCCAAAACCACTTAAAGATATTTTGATGTATTATAGAGTGAAGCAAGTCAATGAAAAAATAAAATATGGAAGTATAAATGTGCTAGAAGTTTTGAATTAGAATATTTCATGATGAATGAAATAACTTGAATAAAAAATCGTAATTGAAAAAAAAAAAAAGCATTAACAAGGAATAGGTGGGTATGATTTAACATTATTTTTCAGGCTTGCAAAATTCAAGTTGAGAAATCCTGATTAAAAAAAATAAATTCAAGTTGAGAAATTCAGATCAAGAACATTCAAGTCAAGTTCACCGCACATGACTAATGGGAACTTGCTAAAACCAGGGGATACCATGTTCAAAGAGGCCACGGCCAGTTTTTGTTTTTTTTAACAGCCATAGTTCCTACAGTAATAGAATATGTGGGGATGTTTTCGATCTGAATTTCTCAACTTTAATTTTGTCAGTCTGAATTACAGATGCTGAAAAGTAATGTAAAATCATACCCACCTATGAGTGCTTTTTCCCCCAATTATTTCCATTTTATTGATTTTTTTAAAAATTCTAGTTATTTAATTAATCAATAAATATTCAAATTCAAAACTTCTGTAACATTTATACTTCCATATTTTTACCTTAAAACTACTACTAAATGACATCACGAGGTGGGACAGAGCATTTTGAGTTTTTGGGATGCGGACAGCCTAATAATCCAGGATAACTCAAGAAGAAGAAGATAAGAAGAAGATAGAAGAAGATAACATTACTATATAGGCTAAAGGCTCAAGAGTCAGTTTTGTGTAATATCGGACTTTAAAATCTCTTCATTTTGCTTTTCACAAGACAATAGATTCTCATTGCAGTTCCTGGTTACATATTTCAGTCCCCACAATGATATAGACACACACAGACACACTTTGATGTCCGGAGTGAGCCGTTGAAGCCTCTGTGATCGTCAGACTTATTGCATGAACCACTGTCTGTGCTTGTTACATTGGTCTTTATGAGCCGAGGGCGGCCCCGGTCCCTCGCTACTTAACATGGACTTTGACTGTGTGCGTTTGATATTTAATCATCGCAGTCGGCTCGTGGCTGCGGAAAAGAGGAGGTGGTAGTTTTATTATTTACAGGTCAAATGCGAGCTCCCGTAACGCTCCGGGTCATGCTAAGGTCAGGGAAAAAGGAAGTTCGGGTTCAGTTATGTAGTTTAATGAGCTAGCGTTGTTTTCTGTGCGGTATTAACGGCTAACACAAAACATATTTAGATCATTATGTTAGCTTTTGTTGTTTTGAGAATGCTATAATCATCAAAAACAACGTATTAACATGTTTCACTTTCATTTTTGATGCTTTGAGTACCCCCAATCTCTATGAAACTATTGCATTCAGTCAGGTTTGTGAAGTTGTAGTATATAGTATAAATCTCAACTGGCTTTATTTTTCTTTTGATTTTGTTTTTTTGCAGAAAACTACAACATTTGCCACTTTATTGTTAGCGAAATAAAGCAAATCGTGCTGGTTTATGTCATATTAAATTAAAGTAGTAATGCGAAGTTGACATTTTGACAGATTTATCTTCTTTTTGCTGCTTTTCTCCGTGCAGCGAAAAACAAAGCAAATAATGGTCGGAATATGTATTTATGTTAATTGGCAGATTTTGTTGTTTCTGTTGTTCTCTTTAAGTCGACGCCAACAAAATATTAGCATGAGCGATAAATAAATAAATAAATAAATGTTATAATATCCCCCCTCATCAAAAACACGCCTAAAGATGTTGTCTGGCTTCCCCTTCAGAGCGCTACCACATTTCGCTAATGAAACTAGCGCACGTCGCGTCCGTTACGTGAAGTTGCGGCGTATAGTTTTGTAGCATGCTATTGCATATTTATGGTGCATTGTCTCGTGAGCGTGCAGGCTCTTGGACGGAGATTTGCACAGAATCTTACTGCTAATAAGGAGGGTTACATTTTTATTGAAGTACTCTTGAGTAAAAGTTTCCCGTTGTGATACAAGTGAAAAAAGCTTTATCTTGAAAATGAAATGACTTGAACATTTGCGTTTCTCGCGATGCTTCTGCAGATATCGTTTAGTTTGCTTCGTTTTATGGCTCTCCTTACATTTATTTTAGCTTTATTTAAACCTTTACTTACTTTATGTCTCTCACTTGAGTCTAGTTTTTCGCAAATTTTACTTTTTTAGTCTTACTTTTGGCGACTCTACCCCCAAAGACAAAGTATAGTTTTTGACTGCGTAACCAAAAACATGCAATCCAAACAAACTCGCTTACACAACACCGCCCCTTTTAAGATTACTTTCCCGTCTTTCCCGTCCCTTTATGTCGTCTCCGCCTTCACTCATGTCCTCTCTTTGTTAGCGTGTGCAATAAGCTAATGAGTCTAATCGGGCCGTTATATTTTTAATAAACGCAGCATGCTCTCCGCTCCACAGACGCTCATACCGGACCCAGCGCGAGTCTCCATAACGACTCACCGCGGAGCAGTTACACCTGATTATTCCTCCTCCTCCTCTTCCTCTTTTTCCTCCTCTTCGCATCTCCCAAAACCTACCTGCGATCCCCCCACTATATTTATGAGTTACCGTTTTTCATTAAGCGCAACATTGAACGCCTGTGTGTGTGTTGTTTTATTTTTTTTATTATTTATATAATTTTTATTTATTTTGGACCTCCCCAAAACTAAGCGCTCTCGACGCCTTTGCACTGCATTACTTTATATCTCCGTAGACGAACTACAAATCCCAGCCGGGCAGTTTTCACCCATCGCGTCTCCCACTCCTACCCCTAGCTAAATATTAAAAAACATACTAGTAGCTCCCCGCGCGAATGCTAGCTCGCCGTTAGCATGTTAGCTTGGGTTAGCGGATGGCGTTATGCGTCGCGGGGGTATTGTTGTCAAGGTAAGGCGTTCGTAGCGTTTTGGCTAGCGGCGAGCGGGGATGACAGACCTGGGACGCATAGTCCCAGCCAAAGCTCGAAGGGTTGCTAATGATGTTTGTTCTTTTTAATAGAATCAATAACTTTCTTAATCAAGTTATATTAAGTCTTTGTAATTTCATATTGTAAATTAGACCCAAAGAACTCATTTGTGATTGACTTTGTGATTGAAGCTGAAGAATGGATGAGAAAAAATACATAAATACTTCCTGTCTATTTGAAGAAGACGCTGTGGGCCTTTATTACGCAAAACTGACGCTTGTGAGCTTTAAGCCGTCTTATATTGTTATCTCATCAAAAACATACCCAGATTGGTGTTTTGTTCCATTCACACATGTTTGAGTCAGTTTGTTATTAGTTTTTCTACATCTCCAAAGCTCAAAATGCTCCGTTCCACCTTGTGACGTCATGAAGAAGTAGTTTTCAGGTTCCTTTTTCCTTTAGTTCAGTAGAGATTGGTATGTCCAGGGCTCAAATTATCCAAATGATTCTAGTGAAGGTGTAGCTTAAATGCAGTGGAGCACTTCCTGTACCACCTCGTGACATCACAAGGTGGAAATGACGCAGTTCGAGAAAAGAACTCAGCCTAAATATGCAGGATTTGTGTGTTAAACATGTGTGAATGAAACAAAACAACTCCAGGTATTTTTGAGATGAGGAAATAACATTAAAACTAATCTGAAAATAGCTTAATATGGGTCTTTAATTAAGTGGCATAAATAAAATAATTTTCATATTGTGATTTTATAGATTACAATGACATCCATGACACTGATTTTTTGGAATAATAAAAAAAAAAACATTAAAAAAAAGACAAGCAAAAACTATAGTAGTGCTGATCAATATAAACACCGGCCTTAAAACTGCACAAAGTCACAGATATTACCAGGAAAAATACATAAATAAATAAAATTCTCTCTGCCTAAAACATCTCCACCTCTTCCCCTCTCTCCTCCACCGCTCACATCATTTTAAGATGCCAGTAAACATCACACGAGGCGTTCACATGCCCCAGGAAAAATCCCCTCACATCGCACACTGTTTGCACCTTCACCACAATTGAAAAAAAATAAAGAGAAAAAAAGTCTACATAAAATTTGTGACACAATTTTCAGTTATAGTAGTTATAGTTATTTTAGCACAAACGTTTCAGTTATGTAGGATTTGCTTCTTGAGGTTTTAACAAATTTTTGATAATACTTTAAATGCAGCGATTCAAGAAAAAAATGTAAAAAAAGAGGAAAAAAAAACAAATTTTGCTTTATAGAATTCTCCATTTGAACATATGTTATTTTTGTTTGCTTAATTTTGTTGCTAATTAATTGAATTGTGTGATGTTTATGGGTTTTTTTTTTTTAAATTATTTTGAGCAAGAAGATTATAAAACCCTGATATTTGTGATTCAAAAATGTGAAAATGAGACGGAATAAGAGGCAACTTTGACATCTCCAATATTCAAACTTTTTCTCTTATAAAACTTTTGCGGGTCGGACATTTCACCGGCGGTTGCGTTGGATTTCATTTGTTGTAAATAGGGGCTGTTTCCGCACACTTTCGTCAGGGTGATAACGTTTTTCCAGTGAACATCAGGTTATGATATGGAAACCTTTTCCCTCGAGTCAAACACACACAGAGCAGTGGTTTGTGGGAGCTGTCCGTGGTGCTGAATGAAACATGACCCTTTTTAAGGCATTATTAAAGTCCATGCAACTTCATCAGACTTGATTTGATTATTTCAAAGCTAAATACATCACCAATTATAATGTTAAAAATATATATTATGCATTATCTTTTCTTTTTTTCTTTTTTTTTTTT
>JACN01091193.1:0-13273 GCA_000787155.1 Scartelaos histophorus
ATAATAATAATAATAATAGACTCTTATCCTAATTTGCATGAAGTAAATAGTATCTTAGTTCAGTAGATATTTTCATTTCCAAGTCTGTAATGATCTAAATGATTCTAATGAAGGTATATAGAGTTTAAAAACATACTTCCGGTATCACCTTATGACATCACAAGGTGGAACAGAGAGAAGAACTAAATCTGCAGGGTTTGTGTGTTAAACGTGCAAATGAAACAAAACGCAACTCCAGGTCTGTTTGTGATGAGGAAATGACATGATAACATAGAAAATAACAGAAAATAGCATGGAAAAGTGATATTTTTTGTCATTTCGTTTGTGATGAGGAAATGACATGATAACATAGAAAGTAACAGAAAATAGCATGGAAAAGTGATATTTTTTGTCATTTCGCACATAAATTATAAAATTATCATGCGTTTTTGTGTGTAAACAGCATCTAAATTTCATATTTTTGACCTCACTCACCTTAACAACACACTAATACAGGAGCTTGGAAGGTGGATCTACTATAGTATGTAAAGATGTTGGATTATTCATCAAATCCAGCTACAAGAGAATAAAACACTGAAGTAGACAGAGATGCCCTATGTCGTACCCTGCTCTCAATAGGGCTGGTTTAAAGGTCATGTAAAATCAGATCAAAAATGCATGCTACAGCAGATCTGGCAACGCATGTATAGGTCACGTTCACATCTGAGAATTTGATGAAGTCGTAATTTCTGATGGAGTTCATGGGGCTATAGAAGTGTACGGGAGAGTCAGGGTTTTTCGAAATTATTGAATCCACAAATGCTGAGTATTCGTTATTTGTTTGGAATTGGCTCCACAAATCTGCCATATTAAAGTGGTGCTTAAAGGTGCCTTGTGTAACCTTCTTGTTTCTATGGAGATGTCAGGAATGTTCCGCAGTATGACAATAAAAAGGTTCACTTTACATTTATTAAAATACAGTGGTTTTAAACTTCAAAAATACTTAGAAAAACACACAAATACTGCATATTTAGGTTGAGGTCTTCTCTCAAAACACTCTGTTCCACCTTGTGATGTCATGTGGCAATATAGGAAGTGCTCCAGTGTGTTCTTAAACTCCACACAACTTCGCTAGAAACATTTGCAGAATTTCAGACCTGGGATTGTCAATCTCTGACAAAAAAACCTAAAAACTAAACTTGAAAACTACTACTTCTTGACATCACAAGGTGGAACAGAGCATTTTGAGCTCTGGAGATGTAACCAGACTAATAATGAAGGGTGTGAATGAAACGAAACACAACTCCAGGGATGTTTTTGAGGAGGTAACAACATTATAACATGGCTTAAAGCTCAGAATTATCATTTTTGCACAATATAGGACCAGCAAAAAAAACAGCAAATTCCAGCCACATGTCCCCAAGCAAACTTTTTGAATATTATCATGGCACGTCAACACAACCTAATTAATAAATCTAGAACAAAAATTAATCTTCTAAAACCAATTACAACCTTTCTACTCGGAGACAATGCTTAAGTAATGTTGGCAGATCCCAGTAGATTTCATCAGTATGTGAAGGAGAGCGCTCTTATCTACTTAAATCCCAAAGTACCACGTTAACCACTCTGCCACTACTTACAGTCGTAACGGTGATAAAAATAGCCCGGAGAGGCCTCTGGGACCCATCGTACCTCGCTCACAAGCTCAAAGATTTAGACGTGCTCAGCAATAATGTACGATATAAAGAAGGACTGTACAAAGTATCGAAAATAACACACTAAATTATATTAAAACAAGTATGGAAGCTAGATTCAGATTTCAGCAGGTTTCGATATTAAAAAGTCACATTCTCCGGACAAAAAACAAAAGAATCTTCCCTGAATAGAACAATCTTGAGTTGTATCTGAACAAGTATAAGAACACAAAGAAAGAGTATAGTGGTATCGGAATCGGTATTGAGTACTGCGTCTATTCCAAGTATTGAATCTGTAGTATTGTGACATTCTTCTTTTGGATTTACTGAAACTTGATAAAATGTTTTGTATAATACATAGCTAATTTTGTATCAGATGCCCTGGATTGTGGAAGGTACATCAATTCAGTCCAATTCAATTCAATTTATTTTTGTATAGCCCAAAATCACAATAACAGTTATCTCGGCGGGCTTCACAAAATTGTTAAATTAGCAAACAGAGAATGAAGCAGAATAAGAAACAGTCATAATTCAAAAATACAGAATGTCCAACAACAAGCAGCAAATGGATAATTGTCCCAGCATCTCCTGTCCTTAGACCCTCCTTCATCGGCAAGGAAAAACTCGAAAAAAAAAAAACCCAGTGGGAAAAAAAACGAGAAACCTCGAGGAGAACCACAGTGAAGGAGAGATCCACTCCCATCAACTGCTTGTCTCTATGGAGATGTGATTGCTTTGCCCGATGTTCCACAATACGGCATTAGGCTATAGCGCAAGGGCAAGTGACGACATCGAGCCAAGTTACAGCTCAGATCTATGGAGAGCCAAAGCACTTCCAAGTCCAGAAATGTTACAAGTTGCATCTTTAAGCATCAGAGTTTTAACATTCTTGATTCTTAATTTGGTGTTATAATACATGTCGAAAATATACATGATAGTTTTATACCAGTCAAGAAGCCAAACTGAAGCTGAAAAGTGTAAAAATACAGGAACTAGAGAATTATTTTTTGGGGAGTTCCACATTGATCCAAATGGAACGCACCAAAGTCTTTTAGAGAAGCAGCATAAAAAAGTGAAAAAATGTATAGCGCACTCAGATGGCCAATGTCCAAAAGCTTTTTTCTTTTTCTTTTCAAATAAAGTTTCAGAAAAAAAGCCATTGTCAGATTATTTTTCTTGCTTTGGACCACAGTGTGAATATTAGCTCCATATTGATGACATCTCGCTTGGGAAAATTCCATCAAACGTTACAAACAATCGGCATGTGTTCTGGTATTTTAAAAATGATTTCAACAAAATAAAATGTTTTCTTCGCTTTTTATTTGCCAAGTAATAACTAGGAGACAAAAATGTAAAAATCAATTATTCATTTCCTAAACTTCCACAGCCTTGAACCAAAACCAAACCAAATATGGAACATTTAAACGTTCACTTCTTACCTTGAGTCTTATGTTCAGTTTGTTTGATCGAGTAAAAGTGCCTTCGTGAATAACAGAGTGGGGAGTGTAATGTCACCCATAGCTCCAGTCAAATGAAGCCAATTGAGGCTAGCAGTTAAAGCGGCCAATCAGGAGCGAGGGTGTTGAAGGTTCATATTTTCATTTAAGTACAAAATAGTGAAACTAAAAGGACGGATTACGTTATTTTAAGTCCAAATTGATGCCGATGGAGACGAATCGCGCCCAGACACACTTCTTATTTGGAACGCAGTGGGCAGTAAAAGGCATTGTAAATGAAATCAATTTAAAGTTATTTCAGTTGAACTTCTAACACGGCTTTATAAAACGCCGCATTTCGCCGTGTTTCTGACTGACACGGACAACCTTTCCTCTCCGCCTCAAATGCCGAATATATTTTCATAAGCGCAGAATCGCTCAGTGCCTCCAGGGCCTCGGTACTCGTGTAATACATGCACATTTCTCTATGGGAAACAGCAATCAATCGCACCTTAAGCATGTGGAAAAATATGGATTAGTGAGTGAATGAGACTTGGGAGAGTCCTGAATGTAGTAGTCCTGGTTTGAGCCCGGTTTAGTCCTAATCTAGACCTTTTATCCGATACCAGTGATACAATACCCATTAAAATGCATTCAGAACCCTCGAAAAATGCGCTCACTGCTTATTCTTTTTACTCCACCCCTGCTTGAACATTTTTGCGTGATACTCGACTTTCTGATACCTCGTTCTAGTGATGGGATTTTCGGCTCTATTATGAGATTTTTTTGGATCTATTCATGTCAAAGAGCCGTTGAAAAGGCCGTCTATTTTATTTTTTTATATTTTTATATAACCGTTTTTATGTGATGTGAGGGCAAGCGTGAAGGCAACCTGGTACTTCGCAGCTGATGTCGTCGACGCTAACTGGAGGTACTACCCTGTCAGAAGCTATTACACGTTAATATGAGTTTTATTTAAACACAGACGTACTGAGAAGAACTGATTTAGTTGGAATTGGATTTGTACATTGAATTTGTAGAGTGCTAATGCCTGGTTTGTGTATTCATGTTAACTGGTGAACATTCTGCCATAGAGATACATGTAGAACGCCCCGCACAACACTGCACAATCAAAGCTGAAAAGCGAAATTGGAATTTGAGTTGGCGGAATTGTCAAATGTCAAGGGCTGCACTTATTTGGAGAATAGATCGTCCTTTGGAAAGACCAAAATAGCAGAAGCATCTTTTTTTAGCACAAATTGCAACAACTAACATTTTCTGAAAAGATTTAGATTCTGTACTCGTGCGAATTTTAGTTTTCGCTCAAAAATGTGAATGTTCCTGCAGTTGTTCCATTTCTACAGTGATCTTTATGTGAATACTCATACTAATAGTTGTTTACCGTGCAAATACAATTGATACTTTGCAGTGACATCATGCTGGGGGTCTTCAACATTCCACCATTACCACCATGTAGCAGTTACCATGGTGACAATGCGTACATTAGCAAAAAAAATAAAAAAATATTTAAGATCATATGAAAGCTCAGCAAAAAGTACAAAATGGATTCAAACTGCACATTTTAAGAAGCCTGTGTCTTAAGTGTTTGATTTTCAACAAAAAGGTGGGAGTGAAACTAAAAAGCTACTGGCTAACGCTAACTAGCTCCCGATTGTAATTTTGTATATTGTATTGTTGACTTGTTGTGGTCTAATTGTGATAAAACAAAGCCCAGACAAATCCAAAATTAAACCCAGTAACTCTGGATCTAAGCCTGTGTGTGTTTACAAGAAAAGTGCACGAGGAGAGATAAATATAGTTTCACATTTAAACCTTTGATTTAGCGAGAGGGAGATGTGCCAGTTCTTCTATCCTCATGAGGCGTGCTGTTAAATGTCATCAGTTACTTAATTTGAAGAAGACATCAGTTGTTAAGGCTTGTACAAGATAAGGCAATAAATCATATCTTTGGTTTAATAAAATGGTAAAAATTAAATGTCTGCTATGAGGGTGAACGAAGAAGGTTCTGGGTTCGATTTTTGGGTCCATGTCAATGTTTAAAAAATGAAAGAATAGGTCAGATTCTCTTGCAAAGTTACTCCTGACCATGACTAGCTCAAGATCTGGAGATGGACTATAAGAGGTTGACCCAGCGACATTTAAGGAAGGGTCAAATGCTTTTGTCCATGTAGATGTTATTGCTTTGGTATGAATGCTCCACAGCTTGGCATTAAATCTCTATCTTTACTGAAAGATCTGTGCCTAGGCGACCCTGTGTCCAGTTACCCTCAAAAACATGCAAGCTCTTTTTTTTTCTTTTTTTAGCTTCAAAACGTTTGTAATTTAATAAATGTAAGATAAATGCGTAGATGCGTAGTTCCTTACAGTGGAACATTCCAGATCTCAATCAGAAAAGTTACACAGTGCATTTTTAGGTTTTATACAAATATCATCATTGCTTTTGTTTAAGAACTTCAATAGGTACTTTATTGATCCCGTGGGAAATTCAAGGTTAGTTTCTCGGCTTCCTTGTGCATCAGTCAAAGGTCTCAGTGCAGTTTAACAGGACGAGGTGAAGAGAAGCCCTCAGGACAAAAGTGTCTCCAGTCCAGGCCTCACAAACGTTAGTCCAGAGTTCACCGGACTCCTCCTGGACACTCGACAGGAAAGCCCTCTCCTACGCCACACTCTTCTGCTCTCTGTGGTTTTTGTTGGTGATGAGATGGGCCATTCGCTCAAAGTATCTGGAAGGTTTTGAAGTCTTTTCTGTGGATTTGTTGCTGCATTTTGTTTGAAAAGCCTGTAGCATCTCTATAGTCTATAACACTTTTTTGTCTCCATGGATACAGCCAAAATAAGCAGTCCATTTCACACTTTCCAGCAGTACCTTATTTGTGTCCTTTGAACTGCACATCTTGCATTTAAAAATCTCATGATATGATGTTAAAAGCAGAGCTCACAACACAAAGTTTCAGAAACTGTTCAGAGTGTCAGTCAGGGTAGCCACTCCATCGCTGTGGGAGAACTGCCAGATATAATGCATATATAACAGGCATGCTTCAAAGACCGTCTATTCCTTATCAATTACCTGAAAAGCAGATGTTTTCTTCTTTCTTTTCTTTTTTCTTTGAGACGTACACTAAGACTCCTTCTCCCTGTCACTTTGTATTAAAACACTGCTTATTCAGGTGGCCCCCGATCAATTCATTATCACGAAGCGGCCATTAACTCCTCCAACTCGGAACGCAATCACGGCTGTCAGGGCTCCATTAGTTGTCTCAAAATGTGCCTGTTCTGTAGACATGGTTTAAGTCGGAGAATATTAAATGTGCGTGTAACGAGTTTGTCAATAGCTAAATTAATTACGACAATGATAATGAGGAAAAATGAACGCAGGCTACAGTTACGGAGCGCGTTGTTAGCGTAAAGAGGCTAGTTAGTGTTGAATTTCAAATGACTTCACAATACAGAAGGGTTGGTAGATAAAATTAATAATTGTTTAAAATGTGAAAAACAGAGATAGTTGCAGTGGTTCTAAGTTCTAAGAGCTTTTCGCAGCTTTCAGAGGCCAGTGTTGAGTTTTACCGTCAGTTGTTTAGCATGCTAACCATGCACTTCCTAATTCTCTGGCAATAAAACTATTTATAATATGCAGACAGTACACATGAGACTTATTTTGACCTTAAGAGCACCTTATACTATGTAAAATACTGGAGGAAGATACAATTTACTCAAATATATGAAAAACTGTGTCCAGATTTTTGTTGTAGTACAGTGAGTTCTTGCTTGTAGTCCATAGTGTAAGTACTCAATTCTACTACTTAAGTAAAAGTACAGATACAGATACTGGAGCAAAAAACAACACACACACACACAAAAAACCTCAAGTAAAAGTATCACATCAAAAAATCTACTTTAAAATTTACTTTTAAAAGTGCCTGTTTAAAAATGTATTTAAAGAGTAACAAGTAAATAAGTGCATATGTTGAATTCTTCAAATGTAGTGATTTTGTCAAAGATTTGTTCTATATTTTGCTGTTTTCTTTTTACTTGCAGTTTTTATTAGTATATTTGTGTTTGCTCAAATTACAAATGTGTTTTTCAGAAAGTCTCACACAATAATAAAAAGTACTTCATTTACATTAGGGGGGGCCATGTGAGGCTTCTTGTCCTAGGCCCCCAAATTTCTGTCAACGCGCCTGGAGATGATCATATTTGAACACTGGATAGTTCATAATAAAGTACAATTTAATCAATAAAAAAGACTCTTGCCCTCATCTGGGAGTATCACATCATTACATTCTAGATTCTAAAAAAAATCTAATTTGGAACACATATAGCGGCGTTTAGCATGTGACTGTCCCCACAATACATCGACTTGTTCTGATTGAATTAAGCGTGGCCCCTCTCGTGCTGTGTCTTCAGATTGATTAAATAATTGTCACATGTTACGAAAGAGCAGAGAAGGCAGAGTGGACAGGAGACGAAAGGGCCGATCGAAACAGGACCCAGCATGTATATGGAGTGCAGAAGGCAGTGCTATAGGGGTGCTCATTTATAACACATAATAGCATTGTGCAGTGTAATATATTTGAAAATAGGGAGTAAGTAGTACTGGATAAGTAGTGGTAGGTAGGTATTACTCTCCGTTATTTTGCCCCTTTTCATGCTTTACCTCAAAGTGAGTCCAAGCAGCTGTTTTTTTTTTTCTTTTTTTTAATGTAGCTTATGTTGTACAGTGGAATAATTGAATTGTCCTACACAAAAAGATAAAAATAAAATAAAATGAGAGATAGGTTCACTGTATATAAGTATATGAAGTCACATTTATTCCATTTATTTCATGCTGAGTCAAATCTAATAGATGTGAGGCGGGTCAAATGGGCGTGATTGACAGCTGGATTAGCCAATCAGGGACACGCATGATCTGTCCATTGTGTGTAAAAAAAAAAAAAAGAAAAAAACAACATAAGAAAGTTGTCACACTAATAAGCTCTGGGCACAAGCTAGCTCACAGTATCACAAAGCTAATGCTAACTTTTATTAAAAGTGTAAAATATAACTCAAACAACCTATTAAAGCTGAAATGGACTAAAGTAAAACTACCTGATAATCTTTATGCCTTAAAATTAGCATTAGTGTTAGCATTGAGACAAAAACACCTCCTGTGTCCTTTGGGTTTCACCTCATTTGTTTAGTCTTTAGTCTTGTCAGTGATATCCACCCACAAATTACTGTCCACTGTCTTTGCTTTACATATTTATTAGTTTTAGTGCGACTCAATAACACCCAGAAAACAAGATTCAATTGGACAGGAAGTATTGACGCTAAAAGTGAGGTTGTGAATGGCCAATTTTCATGCAAATGCACAGAATAATAATATGAAAAATTGCTTAAATGCTATTGTGTCTAAGAAAAAAAAGAGCACTCTAATATAAGTTCAGCGAGGTGTCTTACTCAAGGACACAATGTCAGTATCCATAGCTAAAAGCAAGGATCAAACTACCAACCGTGTAATTAGTGGGCAAAAGCCTCAATATAACAGCACCACAAACATGTGTAAGAAAAATAAGATTACTACATTTTGGATGCAATCATCGAGAAAAGGTAAGATAATGTGTCTTGCTCAAAAACACAATGACAGCGTGCATAGTTAGAAGCAACGATCAAACTACAAACCGTGTGATTAGTGGCTAAACATAACATAACAGCACCACAAACATGTCTAAGAAAAACAAGAATACTATATTAAAGAAGCAATGATCAAAGAAAGGTAAACAAAGTGTCTTGCTCAAAAACACAGTGACAGCATGCATAGTTAGAACCAAGGATCAAACTACCGTCTGTGTAATTTATTGGGGAAACGCGCCAACATAACTGCACGACAAGTATGTTTAAGAAAAAAACAAAAAACAAACATACTATATTACAGATGAATGGGAAAACGTGCCAACATAACTGTACAACAAGCATGTTTAAGAAAAAACAAGTATACTATATTACAGATGATCAAGGAATGGTATGTGAAGTGTCTTGCTCAAAAACACAATGACAGCATGCATAGTTACAAGCAAAGATCAAACTACCAACTGTGTGATTAGTGGGTAATGCGCCTCAATATAACAGCACCACAAACATGTCTAAGAAAAACAAGAATACTACATTACACGTGCACTGATTAAGAAAAGGAAAGCAAAGTGCCTTGCTCAAAAACAGCGCCCATAGTTAAAAGCAAGGATCAAACTAGCAACCCTGTGATTAGTGGGTAAACGGCTCAGCGTAACAGCACCACAAAGTACGAAAAACTAAGAAAAGACTAAGAAAAACAAGAGTACTATATTATGTATGCTATGATCCAGGCAAGGTGAGCAAAGTGTCTTGCTCAAGGACACAACAATTCGATTTAACTTGAAATTATTAGGTGTGACTCGACATAAAATAACAGGAAAAATCTGACTTAATATTTTTTACTTCAAATAATCCAATATTTCTTCCCTACAACCACCGTGCAACAACAAAACCCACGTAAACTCAATTTCCCATAAGCCCTCAGTACATCTTCATTCATGGCTCCCCCTCCTTCTTCCTTCCTCACTTTTTATCTGTCTCTAATTCCACCCATTTTCACCGGTGGTAGATCACAATAAAGCCAAAGACAACAGGTAAATTGGCGCGTTTGGACAGCGGGGGGCGACGGCGGGTGGGTTGTTTGGTTGTTGTTTTTGGAGCTCTTTAAAGGGGAGCGAGGGGCAGAGGGAGACGTGGGCGGGGTGAGGGGGACTAATTGCCTGAGCGGCGGATCGATACGTCAGTGCAGAGGAGGCGCACGCGGGGTAAAGCGAGAGGTGATAGGGCCCGGGAGTTTAAGGCCCGTCACCGGAGAGTGGACGGAGGGAAAGGTGGAATTAAAGCAGCTCGAGCAGTTGTGTGTGTGTGGATTTTTTCAGGATTTCAATTGAAGAAATGTGGAAAGCGATGGCGAAAGTGTTTAAAACTGCGCGAAAGTGTAGCTACGGGTTTAAGAACGACAGATTTGCCCAAATGTTCACAAATGTATACCCAGATCGCTATAGTAACCATGCAAGTTTTTTGTTTTTTTTTTGATAGATGAAATTGAGTGAGGAAGGAAGGATGAAAAAGGGGAGCCATGAATGAAGATGTACTGTGGGCTTATGGGAAATTGAGTTTCCGTGGGTTTTGTTGTTGCGTAGTTAGTTTACACAAAAAGAGAAAAAAAAAAAAGAAATATTGGATTATATGAAGTCAAAAATATGAAGTTAGATTTTTCCAGTTATTTTATGTTTTACACAAAAAGAAAAAAAAAAAAGAAATATTGGATTATATGAAGTCAAAAATATGAAGTTAGATTTTTCCAGTTATTTTATGTTGAGTCACACCTAATAATTTCAAGTTAAATCGAATTGTTGTGTCCTTGAGCAAGACACTTTGCTCTCCTTGCCTGGATCATAGCATACATAATATAGTACTCTTGTTTTTCTTAGTCTTTTCTTAGTTTTTCTCAGTTTGTGGTGCTGTTATGCTGAGGCGTTTAACCACTAATCACACGGTTGCTAGTTTGATCCTTGCTTTTGACTATGGACGCTGTCGTTCTGTTTTTGAGCAAGGCACTTCGCTTACCTTTCCTTAATCAGTGCACCTGTAATGTAGTATTCTTGTTTTTCATAGACATGTTTGTGGTGCTGTTGTATTGAGGCGCTTTCCCCACTAATCACACGGTTGGTAGTTTGATCTTTGCTTGTAACTATGCATGCTGTCATTGTGTTTTTGAGCAAGACCCTTCACGTACCTTTTCTCGATCATCCGTAACATAGTATACTAGTTTTTTTTCTTAAACATGTGCATTTCCCCTATCAAATAAATAAATAAATTCACACGACACTGGGCTCCACCAACTGTGATAAAAACTACTGGAATAAATGTGATTAACGATAAAATAAAGACTTCATCTTGAATCATCATCTTGAATTCAGCGTCCTCGTCTTCTAATCGCATGTACCCAGTGCGCTTGGAGTTGTGCGTCAGTGTGGAAATTATTGTTAAAAAAAATTGTTGATTAGCCGAACGAAACAAAACGCTACAATGACATTTAGATGAAGAAAACTGGGCTATTTTCTCATTTTTTCTAGATTTTGTCAGACTGAAGGTGTAATCGCATCTTTCCAACGTAAGCGTGAATAGAGCCCATTTTCTTTTTTGTCTGAGATGTGGAAAGTATCGATTAACAGCTGGAGCTAAGGTAACTTGCGCGCCGCTAACAACATAACACTTTATTTAGTCGTGTTTATTGAGAATCAGGATGAACGGAGCTATAAACCAGCGATTTCATTCAGTTGTGTCCAGTTAAGCACCTGTGGCAATACGGTGTTTTCCTGACACTCGCAATGCATTGTGGTCTATATTGACCCACTACTTTTCAAGGTGCATTGTGGGAAATTTTGGGTGCACTACTTTTTGCCTTTATGCCATAAGTAGGGAATAGTGTGGACATTTGGACACTGGATTGTTGCCATTTAAAACAAAAAATAACGTCTTCTGAATGAAAAGTCCTCAAAATGTGTATAACAGGAAGTGAAAACCCATGAAAAGTAGCGTCTTCATGACTCCATGGAAACTGAAAATTAAAACCATACTTCGGGACATTCTCCACGGATATAGTTTTATTCTGTACCGTGGAATATTATAGCCAAAGGAACAACATTTCCATGGAAACAAGAGAATTCCTTGTAGCCCAAATAAGAGTCAGATTCGTGGAGAAAACCCTGTGGCTTTAGGCGTGCTGTGTTACTTGTGCCACCTACATATCTCCATGGGAATGCTCCACAGTACTGCAATATACATATATATCTCCATGGATACAAGAAGATGAAGCAAACAGTCCAAGTTACAGGTCAGATCTGTAAAGAGGCAAGCCCACTCACAATTAAAATCCAGTTTTTTCAAGGTATTCTTCGATATCGGTATTCGCGATAATAACACATAATTGAATAAATACAAGAAATACGAGTTAAAGTCATACTGTGGTACATTTCAGGTAAAGAAATAACATCTCCGTGGAGACAAGCAGGTTGGGACCTTCCATCAGAAAACCTTAGTACAATGTTTAAGGATCTGTATTTCTTTGTATTTTCAACTCTATTAGATTCTTAAGGTTATGATTAGGGTTTAAAGTTTTTAATGTACTCAGGTTGTGGGTGCGATGCCTCTGATTATACGGAAGAAATAAATAAATCAAAAAAAGTGAACTGAACTCTTTCTAGTGCAAACATGAAGGGAAAATAACACTCTTAAAAGTCTATTTTGCGTAATATATCGTGTTTAATCTACCTATTATTATATGTCCAATTAGTTCTAGGAAAGGTTTGCCTATAAAACAACTGAAATTAACCTTTCACCTCCTCTGATCATTCCCCCCACACATTCTGAACTGCAAATAAACGGGTTTCAAAGTCCACCAAGGCAAAAGACTCATTAGTGGATTATACAGGCGTCCTGCTGTGAACGAAAGTAACACAACATAATGAATCACATAACCACGCTTCATAATAGCCCCGTACCACAGATATTTGACTAAAGTAGTGAGGGTCAGAGATAAACCCAGAGCAATTTGATTCATTATAAAGCAGACTCACTCTAATTTGAAGACGCTAGGGTTAATTAAAATGTTGGAGATACTGTTTATTGAGTAATGAAATTCTGTGATTTACTGTAGGGTAGTTTCAAAATAAGGAATGAGGTAAATGGTACATGGCAACATTTTTCTATGGCACAGTAGCCAGGGCCGTCAACAGAAATTTGGAGGGCCCTAGTAATATAAATTAATAGGAAGGAGGGACAGCAGACCCCCCAATCTAATGCCTCTTTACATCAAAAATACACTCACCCATTTACACATTCATAAGTGCGTTAAATGTATTTAATTCATCTGTGGGAGCTGGAATCGTACCGCCAACCTGTTGGTTAGTAGATCTTAGTAGACAAGAACAGGATTCGAGCTGCCAACCTTGGGATCAGAAGAACCAACTGAGCTATTATCGCCCCCAAAAAGTAAATGAAATTTGTTTTAAAAATTGATTTAAACATTTGTTTTATAAATCAACCAGTTTGAAAAAATAAAATAATAAATAAATAATGCATAAATAAATA
>KN489951.1:0-13747 GCA_000787155.1 Scartelaos histophorus
ACACACACACACACACACCTTTATAATGGAAGCCTGGGTCTCCTTGGTCTCTCTGTCCATGCCCTCCTTATCTGTTCACAGGGCTTCTCAATCAGTGTAGCTCCAACCTCCAAGACGCGTTCCAATTTCGTCCCTTTTCCCCCCGGTACGTCGGCAATTACCACATCGGGGCAATCTACATCCCCGGTCACGCGCTACGCTAGGAGCCAGTAAGTCACAGAAATAAGAGTTTCAAGGAAGCGTGTTTGAGCGAGGTAAATGAGAAGGGAGATCTGACAAAGAATGGTATTTACACTATAAAACCGATATATTTACTCTGGCTGTGGCGCTGTGTGCATGCTGAAAAGGTTCGGAAGATAGAATGTTTGGGGAGTTGGGAAAAAGTTTACAGAGGGTTTCCGAAAATAGTTGCAGTATTGGATTTTTGCAAGTCATGCCAGGAATTTTAGTTTTTGTTGATTTTGTCCTCCAGGAACCCACACACAAGTCACTATATGTAATACGGATTTGCCAACAAATATAAAAATGAAATACTCTTTTATATTGTAACAAGCTGATTGAAATGGTGCTGCTTTTAGAATTTAGAAAGGCAAAGACATCAAGGACAGGAAATATATTACAAAATATATTTTGCAAAGAAAAGTGAATATTCTGTAACCTGTATTCAAGTTGAATGCACATTTTCAAGAAATTTCAAAATTCTGCTTTGCCTTAACAGTTGGTTAGCAAATTAAGGATGATATTTTCTGTAAAGAGGGATTTGGATTCTCTCTGTTGAAGCCTGGTCAAACATTTGTTTTTTCAGTGACACATTTAAAGTGATTCATTGGTCAATTTATTGCATTCATTTACAAACAATTCACATTTACCTCACATCAACAGAATTTAGTGCTACGTTCATTGGTTCTGCTGAAATTGGTGATGTTTTGGGACCATGGCTGTCCCTGATTGGCTAATCCACCTGTCAATCACACCCATCTTCTGAGCTCTGTTAGATTAATCAATGATAAAACACATCTTTGTTAAGAATTGGATAGATGTGTATTTTGGATCCCAGAATACACACCTTTTTATGAGAAACATATTTATAATGTAACCAGTTATCAATATTTAATTTCTCAAAATGATTGTATGTGTCTGGGCAATATTGTTTTTTCATGACTTTCAATACTGACTTCATTTAACATTACGATTTAACACAAATAATTATTGAAATGCTTTTACTATGAGAGCAGTGACTATAGACCACTTGATTAAAAAGACCCAAACTGATCATTGACTAAACGTCGTCTTGATTAAAACGTGACTGAGTGCGCAGCTATAGCCTCAACTCAGATATGAAGAGACACAAGATTTAAGACAAGAAAAGAAGTAAAGCGACATCTTCAAAGTTTTAAATGACCCGAAGAGACTGTCTCAGAAGTGACACTGACAAAATGTGCTAATCATTTGAACCGGGATTAAAGAGCAGGGCTTCTCCTCGGCGCAAAGGTCCTGTCAGTGAAGAGGTGCCAATGGCCGACAAGATGTGTGCTGAAATAATGAGGCCTGTGCAAATGAGTGCGTCAGCCCCGATACGTCTCCTCTGTGACAGTTTGCCGCAGGCCTTGGGGTGCTGCTGTCTTCTGACCGCAAGGAACCGGTACCCGTCAGGATCACAAAGAACGCTGGAAATGCTAATGGCTAATGGACGACCGGGCGCGCCAGAGGGGGCGGTAGAGCTGGGGGTAAATCCTGGGCCTGTGTGTGAAGAAGAAGCAGGGTTTGATGGGATATAGGAGGCTTAAGGATCTAACCGACTGAAATGGTGATGTCTGTGTATGGACGGCGTGAAGAATCTGCAGGTTTTTTGGGATGCAGGGGTCAAAGCTCCTTGTCAAAGCCTGATCTCGTCAAGCTAAGAGGGGCCGGGTTTAGTACTTGGATGGGAAATACCAAATGTCACAGTGGGCGTGTCAGAACGTATGTCCTTAGGCAAGGCACTTCACCCCCGTTGCTTGGTATGAATGCTCCCTGTCCCTTCTACATTCTATTTGATTTCAGAAGGGACTGGAAGCAGACCATAGAGGGTGAAAATTCTCAGTCCGAACTTGAGGCAGTCCAAAATTCCCAAGACTACAACTAAACCAGGACTACAGTAGGACCAAACCAAGACTACACCAGGATTAAACCGGGACTACACTAGGACGAAACCTAGACTACACCAGGACTACAATAGGACCAAACAAAGTCTACACCAGGACTACAATAGGACCAAACCAAGACTATACGAGGACTAAACTAAGACTACAAGAGGACCAAACCAAGACTATACCCGGATTAAACCGGGACTACAATAGGACAAAACCTAGACTACACCAGGACTAAGCCAGGACTACAAAAGGATCCAACCAAGACTATACCAGTACTAAACGAAGACTACATACAATAGGACAAAACCTAGACTACACCAGGACTACAATAGGACCAAACAAAGTCTACACCAGGACTACAATAGGACCAAACCAAGACTATACGAGGACTAAACTAAGACTACAAGAGGACCAAACCAAGACTATACCCGGATTAAACCGGGACTACAATAGGACAAAACCTAGACTACACCAGGACTAAG
Organism: Scartelaos histophorus; assembly: GCA_000787155.1. Taxonomy (NCBI): domain Eukaryota; kingdom Metazoa; phylum Chordata; class Actinopteri; order Gobiiformes; family Gobiidae; genus Scartelaos; species Scartelaos histophorus. The sequence goes on from KN489951.1 coordinate 2,615, forward strand.
CCAGGACTACAAAAGGATCCAACCAAGACTATACCAGTACTAAACGAAGACTAAACCAGGACTGAACCGAGACTACAAAAGGATCCAACCAAGACCTACACCAGGACTACAATAGGACTAAAGCAAGACTACATCAGGACTACTATAGGACCTAACCAAGACTACACCAGGACTAAACCAGGGCTACAATAGGACTAAACAAAGTCTACACCAGGACTACAATAGGACTAAAGCAAGACTACATCAGGACTACTATAGGACCTAACCAAGACTACAACAGAACTAAACCAGGGCTACAATAGGATCAAACCAAGACTACACCAGGACTACAATGGGACCAAACCAAGACTACACCAGGACTAAACCAGGGCTACAATAGGACTAAACAAAGTCTACACCAGGACTACAATAGGACCAAACCAAGACCATAAACAGACAAAGCCAAAACTACAATAGGACCAAATGAAGACATCTCAAAATATATAACTTCTTTAACCTGAGATAAGTAATAGTATATGATTTAGCAAAAATCCATGCTGTTTCTCAGTCCTTTCTGTTGTTTTGTTCATTCATTTATATGTAAACTGCATTGTTTTTTAAATACAAATGCCTCTGATTGGTTACTCCATCTGTCAATCACATGCTCAGAACTCAGGGAGGCAGTATACGGTTCCAGAGGCTTTGTCTTTGTAATGTTTTGTCAAAGTGTGTGATTCTGGCTGGTCAGAAAAGTATGAATGTGGTGTGTATGTGAGTAGTGGTGGTAGTCAGAGAGGCCGATTTCTTCCATCAGTAAGCCCCAGAGCAGCTATGATTCCAGAAGTAGCTTAATTCCACTAAAATTGTAGGTTCTCAGACCAATACCTTTTAGATTGAAAATGATTTCGAGATAGTCGTCGAAAGTAATCTCAATTTCAAATAGTTGACTACTTTCATTTTATCCAGTAAAACCCCAATGAGTCTCCAGCCAAGTCATAAGTCGCACACGACCTTACCTCAGATATATTGCGTTCTATGGCACACACAAGTAAATCATTCTGTTCAATTCTAACATCTACAATTATTTACTGTTACAGCCCCAGGACTTCACTTCTCTGCCTTGTTTCGTGGGTTTTTTAATTTCTTTGCTTGTCCCTATGGATTTCGTTTGATTGGTGACCGCTCTCCCGCCTGGTCCCGGTTGGCTGCCGAATACTGGTCCCTGATTGGTGGGGCACGAGAACCTGGTCAATCCTGCCTCACCTTATTTAAGGAGATCGTCCACACCATTTTGTGTCTGTATTTCATTACTGTTAGTCTAATTTTGTGTGTGAGATTTTAGTTTAGTTCTGTTTTGTGGCTTTTTAGTCGTCACTCGATTCCGTTTGTAGGTTTATATGACTTTTTATTTAGGGGCATTTGTGGTTATGTGTCTCTTAGTTTGTCACTTGTTTTTTATAGACTTATGTGACCAGTTTTTAACACAAAACTTTATATATTTTAGATTTCCTTTATTAAACATACCTCTTACATTCTTGTTCATTAAATTATCACTTTATACCATTTCCATTTGTTTTTTGGTACCTCCCCTACCCTAGTTGAGCTGGGTCCTCAACAACAAATATGCAAAATAATTTTAAACGGTGTCACGAGTATCAGACCCATTAAAAAATAAAGCTTTCCCCATTTTCCTCTGGAGAATGGTCAGAAACGGGTCTGTCTCGCTCTGCATGCTCAAGGCTCCAGGGAGTGTGGTGAGAAAATACATTCTCTTCAGTGGGGAACACAGCTGCTCCTGCTGCCACCGCCACCGCCGAGCATCTTTCAGACTCATGAAAACCAATACGGCACAATATCAGGTGTGTCTCTGTTCTTCACAAAGGAGGTCTGCAGCAAAGAGTCTCATTGTCATCTAAGTGTTTTGAAAGATTCCATAAACTTCAAGTATTTGCGTTAGTATCTCTAGATGCCTCTCTTGTTAGGTATACTTTTAGATACTTCTATTATACTCTGTTTCTTTATTTCCATGTTTTTTTCTTAACCAAACATCTTCTGATAATGTGTTTGTTGAATAAAAGTATGGCTGCCCAACATATCAAATCAAAATCTGAGTTGCAATTATTTAGTTAACAAACCAAAAAAAAAAAAAAAAATCGATAGAAAAATCTTGTTGTACCTTTATTATAGACCATTACAATATGTTCTAGTAATATATTTCAGCAAATGTTCTGCAAATGTTATTTACAGTGTTTTCCACTGAAGAGAATCCTATTTTACTTCTATGGGGTATTAACTGCTAACGTATAACATATTTATATCAATGTGTTACCTTTTTTACGGTTTTAAAAATGCTATATTCACAGAAAATAATATCGACACCTTCCTAAAATAATCGCATAAGTCATTTTTTCAGGTTTTTCAGGAAACAAAAAACAAAAAACTCCCCCCAAAACTGAAATTATGGCATAAATTATGGCAAAGTACATTTAGGCAAAAAGTGACTTAGGCGATTATTTTAGGAAGGTGACGATATATTAACTAGTTTCACTTTCATTTTTGGTGTTTTGAATCTCCCCCTCTTTGCTCTACTCATTAAGTCACTCCCCCTTCAGAGCACTCTCATTACAATCAGCTAATGAAACTACTGCACATCGCATCAGGTTTGTGAAGTCATTGTATGTTTGTTGTTTGTTGTTTGTATGTTTTTTTTGTTTTTGTTTTTTTTCCACAAGGCAAGACACAATTTGTGAGATTTTGTCCCATCCCTATAGATAAGGTAGACTTGTGGACTGAGCATTGCACTGAATCTTAAAGGAGCAGGGGCCTTGAATGGTGGAGTTAGGCTCCCCTAGAATCTTTTGCCTCTTTCCATAGGACAGTGTGAGTTTGAGTGCTCAAAATGAGACTACAATAAAACAGTGGTTCCATATTTGGCTTTAGAAATCACTACAGGGGACTAATTATGCTTAAAATAGTTTGAAATAGCAACTCAAACATGGTAAGTGGGCACTCACATCCATAAAAGGCTCTAAATTGTTAGGTGTGCATCCCCATCGCTCCTCTAACCAGAAATGTCTTGGTGAAAGGAATCGAATAGAAGCCAAGAGAGATCGCTAAAAAAACTCAAGCGTGCATAGAAGAAATCTATAACCTGTGGTAAGTATATACATTTTGTGTAATATCCGATCTTTACAAATACATAACTAATCTGTGCAACCCAACATAAAGTCCATTGAGGTTTAATTATCTAGATGCTAATTGAACACTGAGCTGATATTAATCCGTAATGAAGACCTTTGCTAGCACTTGGTTGGATGGATGGATGAGTGGATGGATGAATGAATGGAAATGAAATAAAAGACTTATCCGGGCACATCTCTGTCTGAAAAGCCTTGCTCCTTCTCCACAGCCCACTGGTTCAGTCTAACCCTTGACATGAAAGATGTACTACGTGAGCAGTTGTTTGGTCTAGTGACAGCCCTAATGCAATTCCACAGACCCATGATGAATGCAGCCTGCTCCAGCGCTACATTCTGAGGTTACGGTTAGTCTCCGTCCGACTGCAGTTACATTTGGTAATGGCAAGAATGATGAGGGCCACAGCTCCTCGAAGGGTAAGACTGTGACAGAGTGAAAAGCAGAGACATCGGGGAAATATCAGGGAGAGATTCGGTTCCCATAGTGCATTTTTGGTGTTTGGAGGCTTTTTTCATTACTTTTCCCTCACCCGCTACAGCAGACAAACCAAAGTCTATAAATCTGCGGCAATGACTTAGGTGACCAACCTAAATTTAACAATGCTCATTTTGTCATTTTACTATAATATTTCTTTATGAAAAACAAATGAAACAAACAGCTGTTGTTCATAACATGGTGAGTCAGATGGCCAAAGGACACAACATATCAGTGGTTACTTTCTCTCAGACCCTGAGATCCACCTCTTATTTACATCTGGGTCACTGCTGGTGACTCAAAATGCCTCTGCGACATGAGACTCTACAGTCTTGGGACAGTTATCATGGTTAATAAAGTGTTACAGAACAGTTATCATGATTAATACTTCATTCAAACATTTAACATTCCTTGATTATAATTCAAGCTATATAAATTGTCACTGGCGCAGACTGTTTTAACTACACCACCAACTGGGCCTGGATTAACTTTAAACTTGGCATAGTTTCATTCCAAAATAGTTTTGTTTCAATCACACTTCGCTGAGTCAAGCTGCATTTTGAAGATTGAAGTATTTAGCTGAAAACAGTCAGAGGTTTGGGGTGTAACGACATCCAAGTCTCACGATACAATATCGTCACGGTATAAACCTCACAGTACAATATTTTTATGATATATACTGTACTATATATAGTACAATATATACTGTGATATGGTCGCGAGGCTCACGATATTATGATATTATACATAATAACAAGACTGACATTATAAAAAGCTTTGAGAATCATTAGGTGCAACATTTATTGTCATATTAATATCAGTGACATTTTGAACAGCTTGAAAAGCCTCTGAAGTTGAAGTACAGAATTCAAGTAACAACTAAACATTAGAGATGTAACAATATCCAAATCTCTCACTATATTTTCTTGATTTGCATCTTTCAGTGTGATATTTTGTGGAGGCTTACAAAATTGTGAATATGCTACTTTTTACTTTTAAAAGGCCATGTTGAGCCTTTGGTGCCGTTATAATACAAACATAAGATTTAAAAGTGCTTAATAACAGTTATTTCTTCACATAGTCTGCACTAAAATAGCAAAGGATCATGGTCTATGTAGTTCCCTCTGTTTTTTTTTTTTAAGATTACTGCACCACAACAATGAATTTAAGCAAAGAGACTTGTGATATTCGATATATTGTGATGGCCCACGATATTATTGAGACTTCTGAAGATATGATATCACGATATTTCTGTGTTATTATTACCCCCATATCAGAGCTCTGTCTATGTCCCCTCTCTCGCCAATAATCATTCACTTTTGTAGCGTGTAGATTTGAAACCATATCCAGAAATGAGCATAGATGATTACATTTTTAGATCAAAGGTGTTAAAAACTGACGATTGAAAGTTAATACAAGTATAATATGATATAGCCTCTAACACTGACTGTATAAACGAACCAACATTTCTGTGAACGTGCCATAATTAGCCAGAGTGGGTATTTGTTTTACGAAGCGTAATCAATCAGATGTTATTTCTCTAGCGTTTTACAGCAAATAAACTTGCCGTAAGTGCTGAACAAAGCTATTATTATGTTTGCCTTGGTCCCTTTAACGCAGTCTTGCCAATACACTTGACTGCATTTTAAGCATCATTTTTGGCATCTGAAAACCCCATCCCTCATCAGACACCAGACAGTTAAGTCATTTCGAATGTACCATGCGCCGCTCCCATTTCTCCCCAAAAGAACAAACAAGCTTGTCAAACCCAGACGACTCCTTTTGAACCCCGCGAAAAATAGAACGTTAAAAGCATAAAAAGAGGTGTAATCTTTGGAGAGACTGCGGGATGCGCCATCTTGTTAACAAGGTCTATCAAGTGCCCGGACAAACTTTCTCATTTGGAGTCTGATTTGTAGCGAAGTCAAAGGAGAGGCTTGTTTCTGGTCTCTCAAAGGTCGTAAGCAATTTCTAGCTAATGTTTTGTTTATTTTTGCTTATCTTGGCTGCATGTCTCTTCGCATTCATTATTTTTTAAAGGCGAGTACAGAGAGTATTTTGCGTGGGCGTAAAAGTTCACGGTTAAGTTTTTGGACTCAAGAATGAAGCGTGGATATACAACAAGATCAACAAGGTCAACAAGATACAATTAACCTTTATTCCGTTCGGGTTGTCGCGTATTGACTTTTAGAGAAATCTGAAGTAACTCTGATTGGATGGTTGTGTTGGGGTTAGCAGAACTCATCCATAAAGTTAAGTTGGAGATACTTAAAATAGTGTACTATGTTCCTGCTGTATAGTTTTTGTGGTTATGATAACTCTCCTCATGACTTTTCATTGCATATGGAATCCATTGTGGGAATTAAGATCTTTTTGGGTGCTGACATTAAAATAATTTTGTGAAACTATACGGATTGCTGAAGGGTCGTGTTTATGGGTTAATAACGTGACGTGTGTCCAATGGCATTTTCTTCAGGTAAAAAGGTTCAAATTTCATAATAATTTCCCACATACCTGTAGTACCTCTGTCCTCCATGGAACCAAATCATTTTTTCAAAAATCATTAGTTATTCAGCATTTTTTTTTTTTTTACTTAAAGAGTTAAAATGTCATCTGCTGATTTTTAAACTTATTTAAAATGACTCTATCCATCCATCCATCCATCCATCTTCTTCCGCTTATCCGGGGCCGGGTCGCGGGGGCAGCAGTCTAAGCAGGGACTCCCAGACTTCCTTCACCCCGGACACGTCCTCCAGCTCCTCCGGGGGAACCCCGAGGCGTTCCCAGGCCAGCCGGGAGACATAGTCCCTCCAGCGTGTCCTGGGAAAATGACTCTAAAACTAATCAAATTTATGTTCTTTCTTTTTTGGCTTATTTCCTGAAGTGTTTTTAGTTCTACATGAAATTTCAGCTTTCTTGACTGGATATTTCCCCCATAATATTCAAACAAATATTGTCCAAGCATGTGCATTTTTTTCATATATCTGTTTTCAAATCTCAATATCATGTTCATATTATTTAGAACTAGGATTAACATCCCAACCATGTTTTAGAACACGATTTTAAGGTTATTCTTGGTCGCACCAGATAACATTTTTTAAGGTCATAGCCAATTAATGTACATAAAAAAAAATCTATTAAAAAAAACAACAAAATTAATTTAAATGTCAAACATAGATTTATGCATCTGACATTGTAAATACTTGAAAAAGTTCAATAGAAACTAAATTTAAAAATTTTCTTGCTCATAGACCCTTAGAGTATGACACTTCTATGGGGTATTCATTTCTAGCACATGACTTATTTAGGTCATTGCGAGATTTAGGAGTTTAGGCTCTGAGTCTCCCATACTTCGCTCTCCATGCTAAGTCACCACCCCTTCAGAGCTCTGTCACAACCCAATCGGCATCGCGCAAATGAAACTACCACACATCGCATCAGCTGCTCTGTATAGTTTTGTGTCAAGTTTTTGATCTTGATGTAGACTTCTGGGCGGAGTATGGCACCAAAATCTGTGAGAAGTGTTCGAATGGGGCCCTGGAGAGATCCCTAGATTACTCAAACATACATGGATTACATCTAAAACCTCTTTAGACATATTTTGATGAGGGAGCATTATAACATTGCAGAAAGCTTAACAAACTTATTTTGCAAAACACCTCCTTCAGAAATACTGAATCAAAAACATTGATTCATTAAATTAGCTGTACAAATGCTCGTGCTCAAATTTATTTTAATGTTTAGTTATTTTTCATTTGTATGTTGATTAATGCTGAACCAACACAAAAATCTGCATAGAAGCAAACTCTCTGTGATGAGTTTCAATGAATTCTCACATTGGCTTCTGTCATATGAATAAATATCAAAAGAGCCACTCTTTTAATGTGGGATAAGTGTCTTGCCCAATGACATAACAACAGCTTTTGCCCAGTTTAGAACAAGCAATCTCACACATTGTCTGTTTTCATCCCCAGTCTGGTCTGAGCTAACCTCCTTTCCCCCCTTTTTAACATTTTTAGACCATTTTCCCGGCATATTGTGTTGTTTTAGTTTTAATATCGCACAAGTTGAAACAAGTTGTGCTGCAGGCAAAGCAAAAAGGAGTGAAATATCTCGTCATCTCCAGAAGCCCACGAACAAGGACTTTAATAACACTGGATCAGACAATAAATACGTGTGAATAATAACTAATTCCCTGGAAATGTCAGCGCAATATGGCAGCAGCTGCTTTCCAAAGCTGCTAAGTAGAAACAGTCCACGCTGACGGATTATTGGACACATTCAATATTTGGGGAACGTTACATAACCTTAAGGTCCGTATGACAGGTTAGCCTATTCACTAAAACATTGTTAAAGGCCCTGTAGGCTGGACAATATTATTTGAGCTAAATCTGTCTAGCCCCACTACAGAAATATCGTATAAGCAGCTCTTGAGGTTAAAATAAGGCCACTGTCTCGGATCTGCATTTAATTATAAACTGTTTAACTGTCCGACAAGAAGAAATACGCCGTTAGTAGGGGTTTATTCTCTCGGTACGATATTTTCTACGATATTATGCATATGATATTTATTTTGAGGCTTACAAATTGTGAACATGCTACTTATTACTTTTAAAATGCCATAATAAGCCTTTGGTGAGGTTATAATACAAAAATGAGATTTAAAAGTGCTTAAGAACAGTTATTTCTTCACTGAAATAGCAAAGGATCATGGTCTATGTTGTTCTCTCTGTTTCTTTTTAGCTTTTATCGCCCCACAACAACAAATAAGCAAAGAGACTTAAGATTTGATATATTATGATGGCCCGTGATATTATTGTGGGACATTTGACGATACAATATCGCGATATTTTGGTTATTGTTACACCCGTATAGTTAGCAGGCTAGTTTTGGGTTGCACAGTGGGGTTTTAAAGTAATAATATGTAACTTTCTGGTGGTAGAAAGTTAACAGCGTGATCCTATGGAAAAAGATACACTGGAACATTCTCAATGAAGATACGTTTTATGCAATACTGTGGAATATTATAGCCAAAGGAACAACGTATCCATGGAAACAAGCAACAAGTTATTCAGATGACTGTAATTTTTATAGATTGACATCAGTTTTGTTCCCACGCCTTTGAATGCATCCCGAGCCAAATGTCAAACATCGTCCAATCAGATTTGTTTTTTGTAGTGATGCATGTGAAACGAAGGAGCTCATTGGGTGCCGCTCGTTTACAAATAAATCACATTTCTCTCACCTCAGATCAGCAGAGTTTAGTGTTTCGCTCAATGATATGCCAGAAATCAAAGAATTTTTAAACCCCCTGTGATATTTTTTTACCTTCTTTTTTCCAGTACGGATGGACCTTGCATGTCCCTGATTGGCTAATCCACCTCAGTCAGTTGTATTGTGTATTTTGTGTGTATTAAGTGTGTATTCTGGATCCCAAGAAAAAGAAGTTTCCCTCCTCCAGGCCAAATAAGAGTCGGTTTTGTGGCAAAGCTAACAAGAGCGCAGGTTTTTTTGTACATTTTTCAGTGCAATAAAATATCAAAAGAAGAAACAAAGATATAATTGTAATCTATTATAATCTTAACTTTTGTGAGATATAAAACTGATCATTATTACCCACCAAACAAAGTACTAACTACAAAACCATTAAAACTGTCTTGAGCAGTGGAAACATCGTATTCCGAAAACAATGAGGCAACTTGTCAAAAACCCTTCCCTCATTTCACCATATTTATTTCAAATCTTGACTGAACGTTCATTTTGCGTCTCCTTTTCCGGAAAAACAAAAAAGGCAAAACTATTTCGTCATGTGCGGTGTCAGGGCGACTTCACACGGAGATCTCACATTGAAACGGAATTGTAAACGACGTAAATGTGACTTTGACAGTAATCCGGGCTGATTTCCGTGGGATAAGGAAATATTTATTGGGGAGGAATTTGCGACGCTGCCGGTATTTCAAACTCAATCACATGAAGAAGTTAAGACAGCTATCGTACGGGCGGTTTCTATAGCGCACAAAGCCTTCTATTAAAAGAGGAAGCGTTTGAAAGATGTACGCAGGATATTGTCAAGATTGGTTGGGATAAATAAAGTAAGAACGACCTCCAAATGTCTATTCACAGACTTTGATGGCTTTTTAAAGCGTCTTTGTGGAATAAAGTTCAGCGTAGAAGAACTAACAGCACGTCTCCGCATTAGAGGTCCTATATAAAACAGACTCTTGTGAGCTTTGAGTCACGTTATAAGGTTTCTCAAACACATACATGGAGTTGTTTGTTTCATTCACACATGTTTGAGTGATTCTTTATTATAAGTCTGTCTACAGCTCCAAAGATCTGCTCTGACTCTGCTTGTAATGTCATGTACTGGTAGTTTACGCTAAAGGATGGATTTTTATTGTTGTTTCAAAGTGTCAATGGGAGTTCAAAATAGCATTATAGAGATACAGCAGCCTTGTAATTATGATGACAAAAAAAAGCCAGATAAACTGCTGCTATTATTTTTTGGCTGTTGGGTTGTCAATCAAACTACCTATGTTTCTAGCGTAACTGACTCGGCTTTACTCCACAGACGCAAGGTGCTGTTTTTACTAAACCAATGCGGCGGTTCTTAGCGGCTTATCACAGCTGTAGCTTCCTCGCAGTTTGCACAAACTTTGTTGCAATGACAGACAAGAATCCAATACCAGTTCGCCACAAAAGAAAGTCCGTTTTTGAGGGTGCTGAAAGGAAAATAAAGTTGATTGTCAGAGATTCCTTCCAGCGATGGCTGCACTGAAACAAACGAGGGTCTAAAGACTGATGCGTTGGTGCTAAATTACTTCTGGACAGGAAACTTCTGCTTATCATTGGAAAACATACTTTATTTCCAAGAGCCTGACAGACATTTTTCAGGACACAAATGCGATATCCTGTATCTGAAAACGTGATTTTCAATGCAAAGAAAAAGTGTCTGCTGCTGCTTGTTGTAGTAGTAGCTAGTTAGTTGTTTTTACAAGTCCTAGGTTATACTACTTCATTAAAAACATAAATGGAAATCTAAAGTAATCGCCAAGATTTTGCACACATACATTACTCTCACACAACAACTTCATTATAACTTTGAATGTCGTTGCAGTTATGATAATAGTAAAAGAGAATAGCAGCAGCACCAGCCGCAATTCTGTTTGGGGAAGTGGCTGTGAACAAGGTTTTTGGTGTAAAAAAGAGGCGGTTCCGGGGTCGCTGTACTTCTCATTCCTTGGAAAATCCTCTACACAACTTTTTAACAGTTTCCTTATACCAGATTTTGTGCATTATTTACTGTGTCCTTCAAATTCTAACTCTTTTATAACTCTTTAACGTCTTTTACATGACTCTTATTTGAGCAATACTTTTCTCAAATATTGTTTTTGTCCTGAGTAATTTCTTGCGCCACCACTTTCTAGTTGAATAATATAATTTTACTTACTTGAGTGCATTTTTGGCCACTATACCCACCTC
>KN489954.1:5996-28823 GCA_000787155.1 Scartelaos histophorus
AAGTTAAGTTTTTATACTACAAGCATGGTCATTTTCACAGTTTGCTCGTGTTTGAGCTCTGTCCTTGAAGAGCACCTGTTCAGAACAAGAACCCTCTGAAGCTCCCCATTTCTGTTTTTAAGTCAAAATATGATATCTTATGAATTATTCTCAGAAGGTCCTTCAAAAACAGGAAGAAGAAATGTCCCCGAAGCTCCTCGATAGTTTTGTGGTGTTATTTCTTGTTCTGTTTCCCTAATTTTTAATTAAAGTTACAGAATTTGCCTCAGTCAAGCTAGTCAGTTACTATTTTGCTTGTTAGTTATGAACAAATGTGATCAGTCACTTTAGTCAGCTTTAATTTACACTAATCTTTTATCTTTCATTCATTCAGGATAGTGTTTGCAAAGGAAGTTTCATATCAGATAAAGCTGTAATCCTCAAACAAACTCAATCTCAAGTCAGTTGGCCTTGATGTTCCTCTATACTCAGTTGTTTGCACAGGTTCGTTAACAGTTCAATATTGTGCTTTACAAATGACTTATATTTAAATGGTAAATGATCACATTTTTATATAGTCCTTTTCCACCTTCAAGGCACTCAAAGCACTTTACATGAAGGAATCACTCACCCACTCATTCATACACCAGTGTACACAGACACTGGGGGCTAAGAGGTGTCTTGCCCAAGGACACAATGGCAGCATTCACCTGTGGGTCAGTGGATCTGACCGCTCGCCAATGATGTGTATGACAAGAGTAGGATTCGAACTGCCAACCACAGTGGAACCTGTCAGGTGCACTATGTAATTTTTTCTGGAGTGTGTTCACAACCTGTCTCCATGGAGATGTTTAAGTTGTCCAACTAATCTGTTTTGCATTTATTCAACTATACGTGTTATTGTTCAAAAATGTCTTAAAAAACATTCATTCTTACTGTGAGCGAGGCTGCATCTCCACAAATCTAACTTTATTTGGCTTCCGTGGATATTCTCACATTGACGGCCATACTGTGGAACATTCTAGGCACATCTCCGTGGAGACAAGCAGGTGATGGACCCTCCACAGCGCACACACAGTACATGTTTAGCAATAGCATGTTGAGTAAAATAAGGTAATATCATATTTAATGTAGTGTTTTAAAGGGGCTGGTGTAGATGTTATATAACGGGCACCTTGTGTACTGCCTATGCTCAAAGACCTGCCTCTCACGGCTGCTTAGAAACTTGAGCTTCTCTTCAGACACATTTGTACAGTGCCTTCTCTGTGTGCCTACCTGTGCCTCTCACTCTCTGTGCATGTTTGTGCAGCTGTGATAAAGCCTTTGTTGTCGGCGCTAATGTGTAAATGAGGCTGAGAAACTTTTAATTGGCTGATACAGTACAATGATGTAATGATACTGTAAGAGTTCTGGAGCTCCAGCCTGCTGCAGCTCTCTGTACTCTCAGGCACACACTCAAAGATGGAAGCCTCGCTCACTCCTGAAAAGAACCAAAAACATGAGCTTTGCTGAAGGTCATTGCTAGTACTAAGACTACACCTAAAATGTAATGCATTTTCACTAAAGGTGGTATTTTTATAACACTAGACCCTTGTATATGGGCATAATGGTGGCTCAGTAGCTTGCAGAGCCTCATAGTAAAAAGGTTAGATTCCCAGGGTGCACAGGCTTTCACTTCCTGGGGCCCTCTTTTTGATCCCATAAGGTAGTCCCTGTGTTTAAGTAGTAGTACACTTTTAGTAGTAGTACACTTTTCCTGAAAGGTTCCCCCATCAGTGAAAGATGGACCAAAAGAAGAGAAATGAAGTGTCCTCATGAGGGATCAATAGAGAACCTTACCTTAACCTTAACCTTTACCTTCATTTCCATTCATTGCAGCTTTATGTGATTCAGTTCTTTTGGCTGTATTCTAAACATCCTAAAAGGTCACTCCCTCTCTGCTGGTGCAGGCGTATTATCTCAGGAGGACTGAACACTGAGCTTACCATTGTTGAAAATTGCTCTAAATCAATGCTAAATATTTGTAATAATGAAATTGTGTGTGTATAATTGACTTAATATTTGTATTACTTTTACTATACTATTTATTTTGTATGTAATTTTTCTGCCTTGCATTGTGTAGTGTGCATGTTCTATTGAACCCATTCTGCAAGAGAAGAACAATATGACTTGATGTGTGAAAAATCCCTCAGTCGTCCAGGTAGAATCCATGGCAAAGGAAAATAAATTAGTCAACTGGACAAAAGTTATTTAATCGAATATGTTTCGCAGCTCATCTAAACTGCTTCTTCAGTTCTCACTGAACTTTACTGAAGAAGCAGCCTGGATGAGCTGCGAAACGTATTTGATTAAATAACTTTTGTCCAGTTGATTTATTTTCTTTTGCCAATATGACTTGAGTTATAAAAACAGGACTCTACGACATACTCAGGAATTGCCTGATCAGACCGTCCCTTCTACATTATGTTAAAATCCAGAAAGCACTGGGACCGAACAACAAACTGAAAAACCTCTGTCCAATTTTGAGATGATCCACCTACAGCTGCATGTGTCCTTCAAATGAGAAATCTCCAAAATTCTCATAACATTCAGAACAAAATATATAACTTCTTATACCTGAAGTAATTAATAGTTTGGTGCTTCGATTACTGATTCGGAAAAATCTGGAAATAAATGCTTTTTAGACCTTTATGTAGCTTAAATTTTTCTTTTTAAAGTGTAAGCAGCCATGTTTATTTTTGGCATGATCGGCGCATGCCTCTCTCTGATTGATTAATTCCCTTGTCAATCCCACTTTCTGAAATCAGGGAGACAGGATATGGCTCCAGATACTCTGCAAAAGGAAGGTGTAGGGATCAGTCAATGCGTAACATTCTCAGTGTTATTCACTCTGGAATATCCTGTAGTTTATGAAACACTATAATAAGCGTGACTCATTCAATTGTCTGATCTACTTTATTTAAACAAAGAGAGGCAATAATTTTAACAACCAAATTAGTGTTTTTAGTACTTGCAGCATGTTCATCCGTGTATGAAGATTGTGTGGGTGGGATCTGGTGCTGGATATTGGCTGGATATTGAGCTCTGCCAGTGTAAGCAAAAAGCCCACATGTTGTACGAATGGGAAGCCAAACTCATAGAAATATTGCTACTGCATGAATAAAAAAAATAAACAGCCATATTCCAGTACTATTAAGCAGAAGAAAGAACAAGAAAAATAGCAACAGATGATTTAGAACGATGTTACCTCCTCAAAAACAGACCTGGACTTGAGTTTTGTTCCATTCACACATGTTTGAGCAATGCTTTAATATTAGTCTGTCTACATCCCCAAAGCTGAAAATGTACTTTATAGTAATCATTTGGAAGTTCACAGCTATCTTTTATCTTTTGTTTATTATTGGCATTTGTGTGAGAGAAGAACTCAGCCTAAATATGCAGGTTTTGTGGGTTAAAAATGTGTGAATGAAACAAAACACAACTCATTCTATACTTTATAACATAGAGCAGAAAATAGCAAACTGGCCATTTGAACTTTCATGTTTAAGTCATCGGTGCGTTGTTGCTTTATTATAATAAAGAAGACATGTTATGCATTCTAATATGCAAAGTTTTTGATGAGGACTCAATAATACAGTAGATTTTGCATAATATGTATCCTATATGAGACAGTAGCACAGATTTGGAGGTAGAAGCTGCTCAGGTTCTTATTGCTGGTGACAGAGATGATCAAGAAGGCGCATGTACGTGGGCTGTTCTGTAGATAAAGTTAAAGTGCTCAGATCGTGATGATTTTTGCAGAAAGAGAATGTGAAGAGGTTTGAACTGGTCAGGGAGGTTTAGAGCAAGACCACTGTGGAGATGTATGAGCAAATATAACATTTCTTCTTCTGCATTTGCACTAGAGCTAAGATCTTAAGCCCGAGCCCACATGTCTAAAATGTCATGCCTAAAATGTCAATCATTACGGTCGGGTCGGGTCGGGTCGGGCTTCTCTCTCGCTGACTTTTTTAAATAAATATATGTTTATAAAAATGTATACTAAAACGATGTGTGGATACTAAACTAAGGAATACTTGAATTTGGACAAAACAGAGAAGGCGCTGTAATTACTATGTAACTACTAAACAGGAGCAGAGCCAGAGTTTTGCTCTGCGCACGTGAACGCCGCCCTCTTAATAATCTTCCCCTCCGCAATGCGCACCTAGCCGCCCTCTTAATAATCTTCCCCTCCGCAAGTCCGCAAGGCCGTGAATAGTTTTGGCCACGAGAGACGCCGCATCACAACACGTACTGTACTAAACTCTTACAATGACAATTCAAAGAAGTCCTTCCTGTCTCTGTCTATTATCCACCTGTTATTGTTCTTCTTTGTCTCTCTGCTTCTCTCTTTAAGTGCCGCTAGAGTCTTAAGAACATAACTGCTGCTGTTGTTTCGGGTTTGCTTCGGGCTCGGGCCTGCAAAACAAGTTAATTGGTCGGGCTCGGGTCGGGCTTTAATACCCGCGGGTCGGGTCGGGCTGGATTTTTTTAGGCCCGATCTTAGCTCTAATTTGCACCCACCCTTCAGGAGCAGAGTGTGCGATATACTGACTATTTTATCGGGATTGAATTGCGATATTGCATCAGTAAAACACTGATATATCAGACTGTTAGGTTTAAACCCACCTAAACATTGTAAAATATAAGAAGAAAGACAAGAGATTAATATTATTTTACTCGCGAGGAGAACGAACAGAGACAGTTACTTCAGGTACAACCTCTATCCGCTCTGAAGGCCTCACTGCCGCCTCCCCGCTTTTATTTAGGAAGGTCCCTAGTTACAAGGAAAGAAAACTTCTACGGGGATGGGGGGAAATCAGCAATAACATCATACACAATTATGCATAATAAAACTTTATTAATGTGTGGCTGCTGTCCTTGTACAGCTTCTGCACCCAGGAGTTTGGGTGCTGCGGTTTCTCTCTGGTCTGAGAGAAGACGCCACATTATCTTTCAGTTCCCAAAACAAGTGGAAGCCAAACTGTGCACAGTAAAAGCACAAAGAGGTTATTGAGCACACAGACATTTCTAACATAAAGGGGTAATGTTAAAGAAACTAGCAAATGTATGGTTGACACATGAATTGAAGGTGTGGTCAGTGGTCTCCTCGGATTCTGAAGAGCATTCCTGATAAGGATCTGAGTAGAGAAAGGGGCATTCTTGGCATTCTTGTTGTACTGAGGAGTATCTGTTAAGAATATGTATCGACTCGGGGTACTCTTAACGATGCCTACTATTGCATAAATATAAGATAACCACAAGGTGCGGTCAAACAAGGGGTGCTGTAAAACAACAGGTGCTGTAAAACAGGTATAACAGAAAACAAGTACTGTAAAACAACTTCAGGCAGGCCAAGACGGCAATATAAGGGACCCTCTTCCACCGTGCTATAGAGACTGTTTGATAGAGACGTGCTGTTAGAGACGTGGAGACCACTGAATGATGACCTGTATCTGCATCTGCTCGAGCCAGAAATAAAGTAACCATATGCAACTACATCAAGTCTCCTGGACTCTTGTTTGACATCGCCTCAGTAAGCTGACAACGCCACATTATCTTTCAGTTCCCAAAACAAGTGAAGAGCAAGTGGAAGCCAAACTGTACACATTAAAAGTACACAGAGGTTATTGAGCACACAAAAACTTCTAACATATGATTATAGAATATATGGGGTAAAATACATAATTATTCTAACACAGACAGATTTATTTCTGAAGAAAAGCTGACCTATTCATAAGCAAATATATCAGTAATAAAGGAAGGACGGTCGATCAATCCAAAATCTATGCTGCTTTAACAGACAGTGGTGGGGGTTGGACTAAATGAGATTGTGTGTTGTGTAAAAAAAAGTAATGAAAAAAAAAAGAAAAAAAGATGACATCAACCACCACCGTACATCCAGCGAGGCAATTTTTCCTTTCCCATAATTCATTCGAACATGAGAACACATGTAAGCACGATACATAATAGATTGACATGTCAGGGCGGAGACGAGGCTTTCAAACAGAATATTTCAAGACAAATTCATAAATCCCAACCTATCCTCCTAACTCACTCTGGTTAGCGCTGTCGAAGCAGATCCCGTCTAATGTGCGGGATGAGGAATTACCAAACAAACAAGTCCGGTTTGTCGGGAATAGTTGATGAAAATGGTCGTGGTCGGTCAGTGTGTCTTTTTAAATACGAGCCTCGGAATAATTATAATGTTGGAGCCTGATACAAAAGCACAGTCGGACCACAGAAATTTGACTTCTCACAAATACCTGCTATTAGGTGAAATTGCAGTGGCGGGATGCTTTCCGGGTTCCCATTGCAGCCACATGGCACATAAATTCATCACAAGGAAATTAGTCCAGGAGGAAGAGATGGGCAATCATGGCTGGATGGTGTGAAAGCAAAACCACAGCCTGGAAATCTTCTCTGCAATTTACTTGACAATAGTATGAATAAATATTTTTTTCTACATTTTTTAACACATTTGGTAACTTTGTGTTTTTAGATAACAGGTATTCTCTACTATAGAAATGCATAATTCAGATTCCTCAGACAATGTGTATGGCTATTCTCACCATCTATAGTGTTTTAAGGGACTGATCTATGTTATCATGTTGTTTTCTTATCAAAACCTTCCTGGAGTTTTGTTTTCTATTATTCACACATGTTTAACACACAAGTTGTGCATATTTAGGTTGAGTTCTTCTCCGTTCCACCTTGTCATGTACAGGAAGTGCTCCACTGTGTTTGTAGTGGAACTGGTCTCCTGAACAAAGGGGAAAAAGGAAAGCGATTAACTTGAAGCCTACCACTTCATTAAAAAAAGGAAACAAAAACTCTTGCTATGTTTTTGAGGAGGTAACAACATTATAACAAGGCTTAGAGCTCACAAGAATTGAATTGAATTGAAACAAGAATATTGTTTCTCTGTATTATTACCTAAAGACATGTCAGAGGAATGTCAGTAAATAAATACTAAAAGATCAAGGCTACTGACACATTCAAACATGCAGGGAAATCAATGTTTAGCTCATGTACAGCATCATAGGTTTGAGAATTGAACTGTCCTTGCTAAACTACTGACTAAAACATAACTGTGTAGTATGAATTACTCAATTACTTTCTGAAATGATTTGACATGGCAAATATAAACACACAGGGCAGTGCGCTTCCTCACTGTTTCTCCATTTAAAGTTATCAGATACTTAGTATATGAACTTTTTTCAAGTGCCTTGTCTTCTTATCATCAGGACAAACAGAGCTGTGCATGAAGGAGCTTGTTTAGTGAGTAAATCTGACATTAAACAGCGTTTGACCAGAGCAGGACTCTGGCCTCTCACACTCGGCCTCTTCTTTGTGCTCGGGCGTCTCACTGGCTGCACATTTACTACAGAAATATGGACTTAAACTTTAAACTAGACAGTGTCAAAATTCACTGCACTGAGCCTTTTTACAACTAAAGAAATCATTAGCAAACACATTAACTCTAGTCCTAATGTAGAGATTGTGTCCACAGATTATTTGCAGCAGGGCTGTATAATCACCAGACTGGCTGATGGCACGAGCAGGGTGAGCTTGACTGGTTAATGCCCTCAGCTTTAATGTGGATAATCGGGGTTCTCCCGACTTCCCTTTCCTTAATAAATTATTAAAGCGTAATGCATTTATTAGTTAAGGTGATGAGTATGTGTTTGTAAAGAAAATATAAGCAGCTTTGTGCCCATCAGATTTGTGAGCCTGCTGCTCTTTACCTCAGCAGCATAAACCTCACTGCATGTCACTGACAAACACACACACACCTACTGCTGGGATGAGCATTTATAAGATGGCATTGTTTATACAGATCAGGGGAAGATAAAAGAGGGAAAGATACTTTAATGATTCTAAGGGAAATTCAAGATTTGCTGCAGCAACATTTCCACTGCGCTTCTCAGTCATATTTGTGTTTCAGCTTGAGGTCTCAGTGCAGTTCAACAGGAGGACTGGTCAGGTTGGGTCAAAGGATCCTGTGTCAGGGAAGTTTGAGGAGAGGAACACCCCAAGGTGCCCCTCCCCTGTATGGAGCTTCACAGGAGTGTCCAGGGGAATCCAGGTGAGCACAACAGGAAAGGCCTCACTCTTACTGCGCTCTGTTGTTTCAAAGTCGCCTTCTGCTACGTTTGCTGCAACATATGGTGTAAAAAGCCTGTAGTATCCCAAATATCCACACTGCAAAAAAGCTTTAAAAAAGCTTATAAACACTTAAATATATCAGAGAAGGTCTTAAAAGTAAGTGAAATGATCTTGCTGTGTGGACAGATGATTTTACTTGACAAGTTATCTTAAAATGAACTACCTCGAGACTAGAATCAAGCAGTCTCCAAACTAGCAAGTAGGTAGTACATCTAAAAACATGATGAATAACCTGATATAAGTTATATAAGATATAATCTGGGCCAGATCAGCGAAATTTGCAGTGCATAGCTAACTCCTCAGATAGCTCCTCAGCATCTTGCACAGCCCTTAGCTGCACAAGCTAACTGTAGGCACTGTTCTGTTAGAAACTCTATTACTCAAGTTAGATTTAATCGGAGCTTTATTTTAACACAGTCTGACCAGAGATAACTGATCTAGCTGGAACTACAACCGGTGAGCAGATTAACGCTGTTAAACAAGTCCCTCTTACAGGCACAAAGCATTTGCCAACAGTTTTTCACTTTCACTGTTTTGTTGAAAATCAAACTCCTAAATAGGACCTCGAGGACTCATTGATCACAGGCTCCTGAAGAGGTAAACAAACAACATGTGATGAAAACAACAAATGCTTTTTATGTTTTTTTCTTGAGGTTTTAGATGATCTTAAACATTTAGCTGGCTGTGTTTGGGCTTTATATCATCAGTGCAGACAGCGTTCCTTTATATATAAGTTTGCATGTATACGATGGTGAGAGCAGTGCCATTATAAAGCCAATTAAAACTTTCCTTCACCATCCGACTGAGACAGCAGAACTGAACGGCCGTGTGTGAGTAAATTATCCTGACCCAAAAAGATCATGCCATTTATGTGTGCGGTCTATTGTCCCTTTAAAACAATAAACATATGTCACCCCTATGGAGACAACCCTCGGGGACATGGGACTAATTGTCTTTTGAGTTCTACCTCCGTGGGACAGATGTAATGGAAGGGGAATAGCGTTTTGGCCTTTAGATGAGAAAATAATCAGTTGTTTGTAATTGACTGTGAAAAGGTGTGCTGTTTTGGGATGAGCAAATCATTTCTGACCAGTCATAATGAGTTGGGTCATTTGGAGACGCCGCTTTATAGCCGTAAGCCATCGCCATAGCGTCCACCCGTTTTTCACGCTAATTAATTGACAAAGCTATGAAAATAAACTTGTATTTCTGTATAAGGCGACGCCAAGGTTCCACAGCACTCTGTAATTCAATCAGCCTGACGAACGAAAATAAGACTAAAACATGATTTTCCTTTCCTTGGATATACTTCAAACTGTAATGGCTGCCTCCTTGGCCCATGCCCTCTCCTCTTTACACCGGGGCTGATGAAAATTGGTGTTGCAGATTTTTGTTTAATCAGACTGGCACAAACACGAGCTTTTGGCAAGGCAACAATAAAAAAGGCAAATTATTCTCCTATACGAAGATTTCACACCATGTTCTTTGAATACAAGGGCCATAAGTGCTTTTGGAACAGTATGCCTAATTACTTTGATGTGAGTAAATATGACACGGTTACGTTTATAGTATGTGTAAAAATGCATTAATGAGGCTATTTGAAAATGTATAATTGGCTGATGTTTATTTATTATGTCTGTGGACCCAAGTCATTGTAGTATTGTGGGTTTTGTGCTTTGGGGCTATTTATTCTATAAGAAATGTGTCTGAAAAAGTGCGTTGTGTGTTCTGTACCTGATCTAGAATAAGACCTTAAAAAACCAGACAAATTAATATAACAGATGTTGTGAAAAAAGCATAAATATCTTACACTCTTTGGCACTACTCACCCTAGAGCAGGGGTCACCAGCCTTTTTGTGTCTGCGAGCTGCTTCATGGGCACGGAGTCATAAGAAGGTCGACCAGTTTGAGACGCCTTGATACGAAACAACAAACATTATTAATAATGATTAATGATAATCATTTACGTGTAGACACTGATCACGTTAATGATTTCTCACAATAATTATCACCAGAGAAAGGTGTAAAACAGAGATCAATATTCAGCACTTTAAGTTTATTAACCTCAGTAACTGTTAAATTTTCAGATGATCCTGATACTGTTACTGCAACATAAAGCTGAGTGTGTCCAAAAGACAAACACTGTTCAGTCTTTTCATCACAACAGTAGCTGTTAAATAAAGGAATCATACATGAGTGAAATAACATTAATAATGTTAAATAAAGAGCTGTGCTAAACCTGCGCACATACAATCTGCACTCGTGTGACCTGCAGGTACAATCACTGGAAAGTTTAATTTCTCCTGTTTAACCAACGCGATACAGGCACAGAACAGACTCACAGTCAGGACAACATCCTCTGTCACAGAAAAACACTCACATTCTACTGAGTCGTGTCCTCTTTAGTCTGAGAAGCAGAAAAACTTACACTTTATGCAAATGAGCCATGAGGTTTTAAGTTGTGTTTCTGTAAAACATAAACAAATGTGCACAAAGCTGAATTATATCAAACGGGCTGATGTGGCTCCGTATTCATTTTTAAAACTAAATAAATGCAAAAGTGATTAAAAAAAGAACAGCAACAGAAGACAATTACATTTTATGATGTTGTGCCCACGGGCCCCGTGTTGGTGACCCCTGCCCTAGAGTCTTCCACTGCCTTCATGTAAGTATGTAAAGGTTCACCATGTAACTTTTTCTGGTGGAGAGTCTGTCACCTGCTTGGCTCCATGGAGATGTTAGTGTTATTTCTTGTGATGCTCCACACCCACATCATCGCATTCATCTTATATGTCTTGCATGTATTCGATTAGAGGTGTATTTGTAGTTGACTGATCTGGATTTTCTGCGGCAGATATGATACTGATAAAACGGGAGTTGGAGGCGATATAAAAGCCAATATATTTAGTGATGTAAAAATTCACTGTAAATCTTCAGTTGATTATAAACCTTAGGTCTGGCTCTACTGTATTTTATATTGGGTTTGTTTAGGCGACATTTACTTTAATACTGCCTCTTTACAGCCATATTTAAAGACAGGAGGTCGGCCTAATGGCATTTTTGCATGACATTCTAGCCAGTAAACAAAATAAAAGCTACCACCATTAGCCTTTAGTGATAAATGTGTGCATGCCACTGTAATTAATTATATGCTTAAATGCAGACCATTCACACCTCTGTTCACAGCTCATTTACATATCAGTGCAGGTTCAGTAACATGTGTACAGCCACTACAGTCACATTACACCAGGTCAGTGTTAGAAAACAGGCTGTTTATGTGTGGGAGCTCACAGCAGCTAAGATGAGACAGATGAGAAAGAATCAAAAGCAACTTCCAAAACGACACATTTGCAACAACCGAATTAGGGCCCAACCAATATATCAGTGCAAAATTGACTCTTGTGACCTTCAAGTCATGTTATAATGTTATTACCTCATCAAAACATACCAGGAATTATGTTTTTCTTCATTGGCACATGGTTGAGTAATCCTTTTATTATTAGACTTTCTTCATCTTCAAAGCTCAAAATGCTCTGTTCCACCTTGTGATGTCATGAAGCTCTAGATTTCAATTTAACCTTGAGTTTGCTGATATGATGAACTCCTCCAAATGATACAAGTCAAAGTGTGAGGAGTTTAAAAACACAGTAGAGCACTTCCTGTAATATCACATGACATCACAAAGTGGACCAGAAAATTTTTCGCTTGAACACAGCCTAAATATGCAGGGTGTTTTTGTGTTTAAGCACGTGGAAATAAAACAAAACAAAACTCCAGGTAGATTTGTGATTAAGAAACAACATTATAACAGAGATCACAAAATAAAATGGGGCCCTTAAATGCCGTCCTTTCAGAACAAATCAATTAGAATGACTCTAGAGCTTTGAGAGCCATAGACAAACCTGTAACATGTATTGCCAGTGTATGCCAGATGTATTATTAGAGCAGTTAAAATGTGTGCCTGTAAACTCAGTGTAACCTGCTCTTTCTGCATATTCACATTTAGAAAGAGCACATTTTAAAGTCCACAGGTTCAGTCATAACACGAGCTCTTCCCCTCCTCTGCAGCCTCTTCTTTTGTGCATGTTGTAAGTGCACCACATTGCCATAGCGCAGCCTTAAAACACCTGTGATTGCTTCCGTCTGAAGAGAATTTGCCAATTACAAACTTCTTATTGTTGTTGGCGGTGGCATAAAGAGCACCGATTTCACATAATGTCGAACCAAAGAAAGTGAGAAAATGGCCCTTCTTTAAAAAACCAAATTTGATTTCGAGTGGGAAAATTCTCGAGAGGAACTGTTTTAGTTTGGGAAAAATACAAATGTTTTACAAAGGCTGTTTCCAATATTGTCTCCCTAAAACTTACTGAAAATAACCTGCCTGCCTGCTTGCTTTTTGATATTTAGGCACTGTAATAATAAGGCTGCAATGATTCATCTGAATAAATCTGACTAGTATCATTGTAACACATGCTGACTTAATAAAGACAAAAATCAAAATGGCAAAAAGAATAAACATTTTTATTATTTTTATTATTTATTATTATTATTATTATTTTAGTACATTTCCACCTTAAAGGAATTACTCAGACATTCACTCACATGCTCATACACCAGTGTACAAAGACACTGGAGGCAGGGTGGGTTAAGTGTCTTGCCCAACGACACAACAACTGCATTTATCTGTCTGCCCAGCGAATTATGTTTGTTTAGAGCGGGATTTGAACTGCAAATCTTCAGATCAAACACTACTCACTGAGCTCCTGTCACCCATATGCTTCATTTTTCTGCTGTCTGTATAGAAGAAAAAATGGTTTAATAACATTTATCCATAGAAATAATGATTCGACTGAGTGGCTAATCATATAATTACAAATTACAGTCAGTATAAATGTATTTTTTCTTTTGTAACTTTAGATAATTGTACTTTAATCAATTGCATTTCAAGATAATCTTTTCAAACCTGTTTTACTCTTGCAGCAGTTACATTTATATGAAATAAAGGTCCTCTCCCGTTCCCCCCTCACAGCTTCAGGGCTTCACTTGCTGAGTTAGTTGATTATTTTAGTCAATTGCCAGTTACCACAGCTCTGGCTCAGGTCCTTTTCCCTGTTTTACTGCAGTCTGCCAAAGTGCTGCCAGAATGCCTACGCAGCTCATGCTGTTTGCAAACACTAAACGAGTCTATAGCCAGCCATTATTCCCATATATACATTTGGCATACGCTTTGTAATGCTTTTTATATCCAGCTTTAGGATTGCTTGTGTATAAATATGGACATTTCTGTTAAAAAAAAAAATCAAACTTATGACACCTTTGAGAATGTAACTATATAGACATTGTGATAAGACAGACGCAGACAGAGCACTCATTATTTTTAATTAACTCCTCCTCCCCAGTAACTGTAACTCCTGCCATGTCATAACAACTGCATTTGGTGCCATTAACTTTTAACACTTGGCCCTTAAATTAGAACCCACTATTACTTCAAATGTAAGCCGGTTATCTGAGGACAAAGCAAAACTCCCCAAGTGTCCTAGTTGCTATAGACTTTGCAGTAATGAGGCTCACATATTAACTACTTGGGAGTAATGTGCATCCAAAAACATCTGCGGCAAATCTCTGGCGTACTTTTATAATGCAGCAGTACGAGCCAAAAGTTTCACTTTATAAACGAGTTAGATTTGTTCTTATATTTTTGCAAAGCTGATCACCGCTACACACAACTCAATGGCTCATTTGTCATTTCCATTTGACTTTCACTGAATGCCACCACAAAAGACCAAAATAATTACAGATTGGGTAGTGCAGATAAACTGTTATTTTCAAAGTGACGTTCACGGGCATTTTTAAAGGGCTAGCATCAATAAGTAAACACCATGTCAGGAATTAACAGGGAGACCCAGGAGGAATATGGATGTTGTAAAAGAAACAGTTTGGGCCAATAACTGCCCAGTCAGCTCATAAACATATTTATGATCAAGGTCCTTTAATTAATACTGGCATGAGCGATGCATTCTGCAGCAGTCCATCAGGCCTATGGAAACTTACTAGGAACCAGGGTGCACAAAGAAGGGTGCACTTCTTGTTAGATAAGCATCTTTATGGGAACAGAAGAGAGGAGACGAGATGAGGAGTAAATGATACATATATTATCAACCTTGTGAGCTTTATGTTATATTATAATGTTGTTACGTCATTAAAACATCTAGATTTGTGTTTTGTTTCATTCACATTCAAATCACAGAATGATTTGGATATTAGATAAGGCTTAAATATAAACTGTTAGCTGAATAAGAACCACATGCATTCCATAAAAAGACCTCTAAATGACAGGGGAATTTTGTTTACAGAGCAAAATGTTTCTTAAATTAGTGCAGTCGTAGTGATTTGCTGAGATCTACTCTATAATCTACTTACTTGTACTTTGTGGTTGTCAGACTCAATTCTCTGCTCTCGCTGCCATTTACAGCACATGAATAAAATTGCAAATTGTACAAGCGTGTAGATGTGGAGAGAGGAAGACATCAGCAATACCATCTTGACACAAAGGTTCTATTTTCATTTTAAGTTTCTTAGACTTTTGCAAGTGCATTTCGGTTTCTGTCACACTATGTAAAACTACCGCCGTCATTTTGATCTCTTCAAAATGTATTGGTCTGACGCACCCAATAGTGGAACAAGTATGATTACTTAAGTAAAAGTGCATATATTAGAGCAAAAAATACTCAAGTAAAAGTATAATCTTAAATCCACTTAAGGAAAAGTATTAAAGCACCCATTTAAAATGTACTCAAAGAGTAAAAAGTGAAGGTAAATTGTGCAGATTTTGAGGTCTTATCAGGATTCAAATGTTGTGGTGATTTTAATAAAGATTTATTCTGAGTTTTGTTCAGCAGAAACAATGGAATCGATCACTAGCAGTTTTTATTTGAATATTTTTTCTATTCCAAACATGTTAAAAACAAATCCTCAGGCTTTAATTGTTCAAAAATGTAGTGAAGTAGCAAGTACATGTAGCTGCTCTAAAATGTAGTAAAGTATTTATTCATTTATTTATATATTTTTTTGGCTATGGATGTGAGAATGTGTTTTACTCTTTCAAAGTTGAAGATGAACTTTATTAATCCACAAGGGAAATTACTCACACATTACATTATAATATTAACAAAGAGTGAAAAATATAAATGCTAATAATAAATTCTAAATAAGTAGCAATAAACAGCAAGAGACTGATGTCAAATGATATAAATATATATAAATGCATATGTAAAATAGTAAAATTCACAAACATATTAGCATCAGCCTGTGTAACAAGCATCTTATCTCATCTCACTCAGAAAAAAGCACTTGCAGAACAATAATCCGCTGTCCTGTGTCATTCCTGTCCTCATTTATATTGCTCACATGTGCACTAGTCATTCAGGCCCAGCTGACAGCGCCCTGAAGGCTCCACAAAACTCATTTGTTGGTTCAAATTAACACACTAAGGCAGTAATGATTTGACTGGAGTGCCTAAAAACACTAGCCTGCAAAGTTAAATTGGCTCAGGGAGAGTGGGGAGAGAATATTAGGGCTCCTGAGATTAGCACAACTTATACATGCGCCTCCCTTCTCCAGATGGGCCAATATTGTCCCCTGGCGCTCCTTTTGGATTCTCCCCACGCAACGGCTCTGGCGCAGACCAAGCAACAATTAGCCTCTCCTCATAGCCTCAGCTGTGAAAGTGAAATTTGCTTGGTGAAGGGCTGGGGGACCAAAGAAAGAAAAGGGAAGTGGACCTCACAGGAGTATCTCGAAATGAAGCGCAGTCATCACCGCGGCCGCCTGGTCCCGGCGGAGATTAGCTCCCGGACAAGTCCCGCATCTGGCTCCCGCTCTTTTGGATTTAGGCTTGAATTTCCAATAAGACGTTAAGACTTCAAAGGTCAGCCTGACTTAAGCCTTCATAAATCAGGGAGCTACCATGCTAAGTGCGGCAATATTTCACACAAACATCTCCCGTTTTACTACAGGGAGCTCGTATCGGACGTAACAGTTCACTATTTTTCAAGTTGTCTTATTTTATGTTGTCCTAGTTTATTTGCTGTAACGGATGTGCTGGACTCACTGCTGCTGTTACAGGTCGATCATAGATAGTGTGAGTAGGGCTCATTATTTTTTCTTGTTTATAAGTGTTGCCAGATAGTTACACAATGCCGTATGCCACATTGTTATAGTTACCAACCCTACAGTAAGGAAAATGATCTATTATCAAAGTGTTACCCTTCAAAGTGTTACCCACTGTGCAGAGTTTGATTAATTCATGCACTTATGGTCTTTTTGAGAAGTACAGTGCATAAGCTTTTTCAAATTAAGCTCCTGTAACTTGTATAAAGTGTATAAATTAAGAGTAAATTGTGTGAGCCAACCAAGTGGGTTTTCAGTTGCTTTTTTTGGTGTGCTCTGTGTTTTTTCTGCATGTACTTTATTCATTTTGCTGTGTTTCTTTAAAAATTGCATATATTTTAGTTTACATCTCTCATCTTGTTGCCCTGGAAACCCCCAAATCAGGCGACTCGGCTCCAATCGCAGCCCGGGCGCAATCAGGGCACCTGTACTTGGCAGGAGAAAAATAAAAAAAGTGAAAATGGCGAGAAGTGAAGCAGGATGGAGGAGAAAATAGAGTGACAGCCGGGGCCGCGAGCGACTCTAGGAGGGGCAGGGGACGGGCTGTTATCGGACCAATGTGCGGGACGAGCGTCGAGTCACCACGAGCCTACTGAGATGAGACCGTGAAGTAAAAAAAAGTAGGAAATTGCTCAAACAAAGGTCCCTGTGCAGCTTAAAATGAGAACCGGCCAGGTAGGGTCAGCGCAGTATGGGGAGAGTAACAACCCTCTGGACAAAAGTGAGCCAAAAGTGTGTCCTCCCCTGTGAACTCTGGAGACATAACACCAAAACTTATATTTCCCACGTCCATATTACTGCTTAATGACCTTGCGCCTCTTGACCTCCTCTCGAATGAGTGAACTAAGGTAAAGTATCGTTTTATGGCGAGTGAGCGACGCTTGGTCCACCATATGTAGCCTGTAGGACTCTCTCTTTGATTACTTTAACTAATTTACAGCGCCCAGGACCAAGGGCACCGCAGGCGGCTTTCTCTCGCCTCGGTATTGATCTACGCGTTAGAAGAGACAACATTAAATGAATCTAGTGGGCCTGTAATCTGTGTGGCAATGACTATGTCCTGTGCAGCAGAGGTGATTTGTATTCCAATATTACAATTTTTATGCTCGGCGAGATGGCGTACGGGAGATTTGAGGTTTTTTCACATGTTGGGTCAATACCAGCGATGCAAAATATCTAGAGTTAGGCTGCGCAACAGAAAAAGGGAATCAAGCCGAAGTAATTATGTTAAAAATTGTCATTGAACTTTGAAAAGAAGCATTGACTAGCTTGCGCATAGAGGACAAGCCGCTTTACGGGGTTGTAAGAGAAACTATCATGTAGACTGTACCGTGACATTCCCCCAGTAATTCATCTGCAGGTCCCCATTTTCTGTAATGCACCCTTTTAGCTTTATCACATCAGGGTGTTGGAGGCAAGCCATGTTGTTACATTTGTTACCAGCGCCGTCCCGTACAACCTCTTCACGCTAAAGTCATTACATGTTTAAACCCTGGCTGAACTGAAATTTCATCAAATGTAATGTATTTTGGAAGATATATATTTACCCCGAGCCAAGAATGGCCTTGTACCGAGATTAGTTTGATGACCGCACAAAGCGCACAATGAAACAGACTGAAGATTTAGCTGACCCAAATATATGTTTTGTGGGCTTCTAAAAGACAGTTTTAATCCTGCATTTATTTTTTTTTTTTTTTAAGATTTACCCCTGGTCTATTTTCTATTTTCATACTGTAAATGAATGAGTGAAATAGATACATAGCAAGTTTGTATTTCAACTTTCAACAAAAAAAAAAAATAAATAAAAATCAACATATTAACATCATATTTAGACAATGTATCCACAACTTTTAGCAACATATTTTCAGTATTACTAATTGCTGTGTTACTTGTCCACTGTAAACTTTATTGGCCTTTCTGTTTGACAAAATACATTAACAAGGTCGAGTATAATTGTCCTGCATCTTTAATTACTCTGTGTTCAAAGCCAGTAAATATTGGCATAGTCCCTGATACTTGGATTTGAACAGCCTTATATAATTGGCGGAAGGTAATGATATATTTGTGATATAGACTTTAGACTTGTGGAAGCTGAATCCTGAACTGACTGTTTATTGTTTGATGTATAACCATTGCAAACATATTTCCAATAATGTGTATTTTAATTTTATAATTAGCATATAGTGCAAAATTGTAACACATGCAAAAGACTTTTACATTTTTTGCCACGTTTTCATTTCTATCTGGTATTGAAAGTACATATACACATTTCTACAATACCATTATCATGTAATTGTACATTGTGTCTGTCTATAGAATTATGGCTGTTTTCGTTCTTTACTAGCAGTGCTGAGTTGGAATCTGTCAGTGAATTCAGTGAATTGTTTCAGCCATCGGCTCCCTGAGATACTCTCCCTCTTCTTCGTCACTACGCTGCATTTACACAGCGCTGTCTGAGGGAAATCTCTGCTATCCACGTTTAAGAGTTTAAGAGCGCCCTCTAGCCTGGCAAACACTCGCTGTAAGTACACCATACTGGGGCCGTGGTGTGTGTGTGTGTGTGTGTGTGTGTGTGTGTGCGTGCGTGCGTGCGTGCGTGCGTGCGTGCGTGCGTGTGTGCGCGCGCATGCGTGTGTGTGTGCGCGCTCGGGTCCTGGGAGCTTGAGAGTTCTTTGCAGTATTTTTGCTGTTCTTTTGCACTGCACTTTTCTGGACTAAGATATCTGTTGTTTTTCCTGGTATCAGCTGTAACCACTCCTCCAGTTTGGGGGGAGTGGGGGTTATATATCACTAGGTGCAAGATATATAGTATCTTAGTAGAGAGAGAGAGAGAATTTTTTTTTTTTACTATTATTTTTTCCCAATCAGTACCATAGACATCCATCCATATTGCTTTGTCTAGTTCTGTGTAAATGTATTTGAAATTATTTTGTTTGGCATTTTCTGCGTCGATACTGCTTCAAATTCCTTTTCTTGTGAGGTCATTTATGTCAGTTACTACCAGTCTTATCTCCATTTATGTAGAAACACAGAAACACAAAGCTTTCATTGTCAAAAGTCCTCGCCACAAACTACAAGATGATTTGCTTTTTGCAAGTTGGCTGTGGATTTGGCATTGGATTCTGTCCTTCTGGCATTAAAATGTCTGCGATTTACATTTGAAGTCTTGTGCCTTGGATGTGTAAAAAGAGGATGAACACTATAGAAGGCGGCTTGAAAGAGTAGAATGTAAAAGAAGTGTGTGAATGTGATTTCTCTATAGGAGATGGCGCAGCTGCAATGAAGGAGGTTAGGGGAAAACTCACAGCTCCGAGGTGAGAGGTAGCACATGTTTACAGCACTACCATCTTTGTTTACAGAAGGTTTCGGCCTGTATGTGTCGGAGTTATAGATACTGGCCACATGTTAAACAATATACGCTCACACTCGGCCTGCTACTTTAATGTATTCGTTTTAGGCTCACATAGAATAAAGCTGTGTGGTTGTTTATGCCAAGAGAAGTTACACTTGGCTCTCCAGACAAGTCCAAACAATGGCCCATCTGCGTTCTTCCAAGTCCTGTGGCAGTGTTTTGTGTAGCAGCCCTCGCACATGCCTCTCTCTATAATGTATCTTTCTCATTTTGAACGGGGAGGGGGCTGTGAACTGTATATTACGACTGCAAATAAAAAACTAAATAAAACATGGCTACCACTTTATAATAACTACACCTTTATTAGCCTTTATAAAGCATGAACAAAGACTGACCTACATAATGAACAAATAGTTTTTTAAGCGTGGTTCAGGCATTCTGACTACTTAAAAGTGCCCTGTTTCTATGAATATGTCCTTCCTCTGCCTGGAATGTTCCACAGTGTGACATTAAACAGCCCTACCTAACATTTATTTAATTACAGCTGATTTAATATCTCAAAAATACTTAGAAAAATAAGGTTGTCTCACTTCCATCAGTCTTCCAGATGGCAACTTTGACTAAAGAGGTTTACCACTGTCTAGCCTACACTGAATGTATTGCAATATATCAAAATAGTAAAGTTACTCTGAATGTGCAATATAAAACCAGTGCTGGTCATATATGCACTGCAGTACACCATAGTTTGTTAACAGGCACTTTGCAAGTCCTCTGTGCCTAACCTGCGCTGTAATGAGGACAAATCCAGCGTAATTTGTTGTTATTTTGTTCTACTAAGCTCCCATTTCACCACAGCCAAATTATCGGTTTGGTGATCTGGTGTTTGTTTGTACCGGCCACATTATTGAGACTGGAGTGAGCCACGGGGGTGAAGTGTCTGATCCAGGGACACAATGACAGAATGTGCTTTGAGCAAGGATACAACCAGCAACTTTCTGGTCTGAAGGCAAAACCAGTGACACCGCTGTTTTCCCTGTGTCATGTCATTTTGGGCAACAGTAGCTCAGTTGGGAGATTGCTTGTCGCCTGGTCTGAAGGTTGGCAGTTCAAATCCAGCTCTCAAAAAAAAAAAAAAAAGGTCTTCTGAGCCTGAGCCACAGGTTGACTGTGCAACTACCACAGATGAATGCTGTCATTGTGTCTCCATTGTGTCCTTAGGCAAGACACTTTTAACCCTCCTCGCCCCAGTGTCTGCGTACACTGGTGTATGAATGTGTGTGTGAATAGGTGAGTGGTTTCTTGATGTAAAGTGCTTTGAGTGGTGAGGTAGAAAAGTGTAATATAAAAGTGTGACATTTAGCATTTACATGGGCTGCCTGCTATAAACATGCAGTGTTAGTTTCTTGGGATTTAGATGTTGTCTGTGTACAGATAAAAGGATAGTACAATATGGAGCTGCCTCTTCAGTGCGGGTGAAGAGGATCCATCAGTGTGGACATCTACTCATGAAGTGATGTTCAAGGACAGAGCAGTGAGTACACAGGGCACAAACAAACACAGATAAGTGTTAAAGCATGAAAGTGCTGCTGCATGTTGTGGTGACAGAGGACAGCCCTGATATCAGTCCCCTCATGTGGACTCAAATGACTCAAGACTATTCTAGTCACTTCAGGCTATACCTGAACACTGATGGTTACATGTTTAACACACAAAACTTTAGAAAAGAATACAACTATACTGCAGTAGTGCAGGACTGGCAATAATTCATATGGGACTAGAAGGACTTTCGGATTATTAGCAGAAGAAAGAGATAGAGGTGAGACGGTGCTTCACTCATGTCTTTTTCTGAACCCGAGCTGAACCCAGAACATGTTGTGATGTTGATAGATGATCAAGATAAAAGGAGTTTATCTTTAATGAATGTGGAAGGGCTTTAAATAAACAGCCAGGGTAGAAGAAGCATGAGAAGAAACTGTCACATCTTTATTTGCACAGAAGTGTCAGGCTGCATATTTCACGTCTTCAATGCAAATTTTGAAACCACTTACCATTTGCCGTAAGGCATCTAATTTATTGATTTGCACATTTTTCCTAGTTTAATTTTCAAATCAAAATAGTGACTCTAATTCCTCTATGATTAAACTGTAAAGTGCTGGCATGAAGCCCACACAGACTGTGGAGGAACCTGTTTCTCTGTGAGTGGATCAACTTCAGACCTTCACATGGAGCCCAGGATTGTGTTGGAGATTAGAAAAAGAAGGAAGAGAGGGTGAGGAAGAGGAGCAGAGAGGAAGAGTGTGGGGCTCTGGTGGGGGTGTGACAAAGACCAGCTGCTGTGTAAAGACCCAAGATCAAAGCCACACCTGTCACTGGTTTGTGTTATCATTATTCTCTCAAAGAATAAGTTTCAATCTGGTTATAAACAGGAAACTATGTTTTAAAAGGGCTTAAAATGTGCAGTCGCTTTGGCAGTTTTGCACATAAATATGTCAGACATTTGTGAACTGACTTGTGTTTTACAGAGAACAGTTTGGAGGCTTGACCAGAGCTCTCCCTGTTTTACCCTCTGATGCACAACATGGCCACACCCCTAATGCACAACATGGGTCAAAAATTACCCACATTCATTTTCCAGGTAATTTCATGCTGGCTGAGTTTTTTTTGTCTTTGTTCTATCTATTGAAATCAACTTATTTTATGATTGAATATTCCAAGTATTCTTTAAATGTCTTGGTTTTGATTACCACAGATCATTATTTCCATTTTTCCTTTAATACTTTATGAACAAAAATAGTTTTGAAATTGCTACATCAAATTTACAAACATGGGTCAAAAATGACCCATTCATCCAAGTGTAATAATAATTTGTTTAAAGTAATTATTTTAGCAATGAGTGTGGCCAAACATGTATGTATTTAATACTTGCAACATGTTTATTTTTGGTTTTGTCACACATACTTCTGATAACATAACATGGCTGTTGAGCTGATCTGTATCAGTAGTTTAACAACTGAAAACTGGTGAAATGTGGCACATCACTAGAACACAAACTGCCACCTCAGTATTTACATGCCTCACAAAATATAATTTGATCCTTGCACACAGGCCTGGTGCACTGG
>KN489956.1:8362-29049 GCA_000787155.1 Scartelaos histophorus
TTCCTTTCCTGGGACGAGCTCTTTAGCTCTTCCTGGCCACACCTGGTGGCCTCAGCAGGAGCTTTAGAGCTGCTCCCGGTGGTGGAAAGTTGTGGCCTCACCGGTAGCTAAAGAGCTCCTCCCGGTAGGGGAAAGGTCTGGCTTCGGGAGGAGTTGAAGGGCTCCTCCTGGTGGGGGAAAGTTGTGGCCCGGAGGAGCCAGTACAAAACCTGACTCCTTCTGGCCACACCTGGTGGCCTCAGGATGAGGTGGCATTGTACAGGTGTGTACACTGGGAAGAGCTCCTTTGCTCCTCCTTTGGCCACACCTTTACTTTCTTTGTAGGAGCTCTTTAGCTCGTCCTGGCCACACCTGGTAGAATCAGGAGTAGGTAAAAAGCTCCTCTCGGTAGGGGAAAGTTCTGGCTTCAGGAAGAGCTAAAGAGCTCCTCCTGGTGGGGGAAAGTTGTGGCTTCAGGAGGAGCAAATTAGGGGGCGCTGATGAGTGGTGTCACTTTGGCCATTGTCATGATACCTGTTTTATTACATTTTTCACCAGACCGGTCGATCTGATACCCCCATGTGGGACTTTTTCTCGATGTTCAGGCCCTCAAAATCGCGATCGTTTGCAAGGAATAATAAATACCCGTAAGAAACACACAAAGAACAATACCCCTCGCCAGCAAAAAAGTATACCCTTTAAATTAATTTAAAGTATAATCACCTCCAATTTTCCATTATGGATAACTGCAATGCCATACTGTGGAATAATAGGCAAAAAGGACTGGTAATCACAGGGTCCCTCTCAATTTGATACAATGCAAAATACATGACGCACAATACGATTTTGTGATCACTTTTATATTGAACATGGTATTCTGTGGTATATCATTATTTCTAAAGGGCCCATATCACTCAAAGTTTGTTTTTGAATTTAGTTTTTTTTTTTTTTTTGTTTCATACATGTTTAACACACCAAACCCTGTATATTTAGGCTTTCAGAGTTATTCTCAAACAAAAAAAAAACTTCTACCTTGTAATGTGGAAGTGCTCCCCTTTGTTTTTGAAATCCACTCACCTTCACTAGAATCATTTAGATAATTTCATCCCTATCTGTTAAGCAAAAGATAAAAAGGTAGCTGTTAACTTGAAAAGTACTGCAGCGTTACTCAAGCATGTGTAAATGAAACAAAACACGACTTTGGGTATGTTTTGATGAGGTAACAACATTTTAACAAGATTTAAAGCTCACAAGAATCCTTTTGTGTAATATAGGACCTTTAAAGAAGCAAATACTTTTTAACAACTGTTTCTTTGTTAACCCACTACCTGCACCTACTATAAAATACACCAATTTTAATCATCAAAATAGTTACTTAAGGTTTAGATTAGATTGTGAACAATTGTGTAAAAAAAATGAAACAGTGAGATCGGGGTTTCTTTTGTTCTAATACTGTACTTTCCCTCTGCTTCCCTCGTAGGCGTTCCTGGGGCAGCTGCTGTTCGGTGAGGCCCAGATGACGCTGTGGTGGGTGGGCATCTCCCTCACCCTCACTGGGCTCCTGGTCCTTCACCGAGTCTCACCACAGGAAAGACCACAAAGCACAGAAGATAAGAGGGACGAATAGTAATAAGTTTGTCTCCACTGGCTCAGACTTTCTATAAAGAACATTAGTGTATTAGCCAGGGCATCACCAATGTCTGAAAAATCTCCCAATAAAAAAAGTCAATATGGTTGGTTATATCCAGTTTTTAATATCGTAGGCCAGAATTATGGTTAAAGGTGCACTGTCTAACTTTCTGTCTCTATGGATATGTCATTGCTTTGCCTAAAATGTTCCGCTATATGACATTAAACAGATCTACCTTACATTTATTCAATACGAGTAGTTTTACTGCTCAAAAGTACATTCTGACTGTGAACTTTGTGTCAGTGAAGCTAGAAATATTTAATGCCATACTGCGAAACATTTCAGATAAAGCAATAAAATCTACATGAAGAACAGCATTTGACGGACCCTCCACCAGAAAAGTTACACAACGCACCTTTAAATTTGTAATGTGTAGTTATTTGCATCTTGAGTTAGTTTTTGAACTGAATGAATGCCCCTTTCTCAGGCAATCATCTATTTTTTTTCTTGAAATGGAGCATAACAAATATAAAATGTTGCTTTTAATTATTTGGTTCATTGATAATTAATAAATACAGAGCTGTTAACCAGTGCTCTCTAAATTCATATGTTTAGAAATGGACAGTCTGGCGAGTGGAGACAAAATTAAAGTTGTTTCTAGAAATGCAATGAAGCAAAAATCACTATTAGCTTTACACTTCTTGATGGACTTTGTCACAGAACATCACGTTAACATGGTTGGAAATACGCTAACATCTGTGAGTATGTGGATGGATCACCGAAGCTTTTAAGTCACTGGTCTTAAGTTAAAAATGCACTACGTAACTTTCCTAGTGCTGAGTCCACCTCCAGCCTGTCTCTATCGCATTGCCTGGATTGTTCCACTGTATACGTAGTGTTAAACATAACTATCTTGTGTTATTTAAAGGTGCATTGTGTAACCTTTCTGGTGAAGGGTCTGCGCACCTGCTTATCTCTATGGAAATGTTATTGTTTTGTCTGGAATGTCCCGGTATGGCATTAAACTTATTCATCTTGCACGTACTCAATAACATAGGTTTTTATTGACCTAAACGTGCATTCTTACTATGAGTGGGCTCGCCTCTCCACAGATCGGACATGTAACTTGGTCCTGTGGTATCCCCTGCTGTCTCTGTAGCAATAAATAAGTGTAATGGCATACTGTGGAACATTCCAAGCAACATGTGGGAAGCAAGATTCTACACCAGAAAAGTTTCACAGTCTGTCTTTAAATTAATGTTTTTACTGATACAAAAAGACCAGGAAAATATGCATTTTTACTGTGAGCTGCTTGTTTCTATGGAGAGAGATGCGTTTAATGCCAGTCTGTGGAACATTGCAGGCAAAACAAGCAAGAGCACAAACCCTCCACCAGAAAAGTTACGTAGTGCGGCTTTATATTATGCTAAGAGGCAACATTATAAACTGGCATCAAAGCAGGAGGAACAGTTCTGATGTAGCACTGGGAGGTCGGGGCTGTTTCATTCATTTTGCCTTTCTGAATCTGAGCTTTTGAGATGAGAAAATGGTGTTTGTGCAAATTAGGTTTCACATTTAATCCCATACACTTGTGTCCCATACACAATGTGTCTCTTCTTATTCATCATGTTTAAATGGAATCTTGAATTGAAACTTTCCAAAAACAAGCTTCTCAAAGTTCATTATGTTTTCACACTCATCTCAATGGATTTAGATAATTTGATACGACCAAGATGTGACGCAGACATCATCTCTACTACCAGGGATGCACTGATTCAGCTTTTCCAGTTCTGATATTGATACTTTGGCTTTTGGTGTCTGCTGATATCCGATATGAACCGATACCAGTGTAAGGACTGGAAAAGGCACTTATTTATTCAGCAAATAACAGCTGAACAGCTTTGTATGAATAAAAATTTAACAACAACATGAAACGTTCTAGGTCAACATTTCCCATTAATTACATCTAATCGAAAGGCTTTACCAGGATATCGGATGAATCGATATCATAAAACCAACACCAGATCCAGCACATTTTCCTCTATCTGTGCCTATGTTCTGTACCAGTATCAGTGTTGGTGCATTCTTATCTACAACCTCCAGATCTCACAATTACAATCATACTGTGCAATGCCATACAGGAGAGATGTGTGAAGTGTGTTGCCCAATAACACAATAGCAGTGAGACTGGAGATAGTGAGGATTGGACTGCCAACTACCACTCACGTCTTCAAATTATTTCAGTCTCTGTTTCTCAATTGCAACTAAAGAAAGACACAGTGAAGCATCTCTTACTGATCTGTTGCTGGTTTTTCCACAGCCATTTGAGGGCATAACACTTTGTCCTTTTGAGCTGTACATTACACACAACCACAACAACACAACAACATGTTTCTTAATTAGTATTCCTTTTTCATCCGCCGTAGGGTCACACTGACGTTAGCTACATTAAAAGCTTTCCTCTTGTCCCCAGAGACACCACAATAACATCACAACATCACATAAGTCTCATATCAGTGTGATGTGGTGCTGCCAGTAAACGTACAGACCAGAGGGAGCTGTAAGAGTGGGTATGTGTACATGAAACAGGGGAGTGCTTGACATTAAAGTGCCTATGACAGGTTGGGCTATTCATTTAAATTAAAACATACATTTAAGATTTCACCAAAATATTAAAACATTTTCCCCCAATGTTTTTTTTTTTTTTTTAATTTTACTTCCTGGTTCGAAATCATATCCTATAGTACATTTAATACACTAAACTGCTCTAGTGTACACAGAAATTAATATTTGATGAATACAAATTTAAGAAAAAAAACTTTATTTTGTTGAAAAATTCTCCCCGTTGTGAAACTTCCATACATATTTTTTTTTTATTTTCTTCAAAAATTGCTTCTTTATTGGACTATCATTTATATTTACACCAAGTATTATTCCATCAAATTAAATGTGCACGATGTAACTTTTTGGTAGAAGGTCCACCACCTTCTTGACTCCATTTAGATGTTATTGTTTTGTTTGGAATGTTCCACAGTATGGCATTTAAGTTAACTATCTCCATGGAGACCAGCATCCCACATCACCGGGCCAATTTACAGGTCAAATCTGTGGAGAAGTGGGCCTGCTCACAGTAATAATGTATTTTTACAGTACTTTGGAAAAATAAAAAAACTGTAATTGAATAAATACAAGCTATATTTGTGGAACATCCCTCCCATCAAAGCAATAACATCACCATGGAGACAAACAGATGGCAGATCCTCTACCAGAAAAGTTACACAATGCAGCTTTAAGTCAAAAAGTGCGATTCATCACAACCTGTCATACGCACATTAAAAGAGCTTTTTACATATCATTATAATCTAAATGCATAATGGTAGCTCTTTGGTGTTGAAACCACAGCGGCGACGCACACAGCGATCCACCGTGCTTCCAGCTGCCTGTTCAGTTATTATTATAACGTGTGAATTACTGTACATCCCTGTCAATGTGATCTCAAGTGTTTTTCATTTGCAAAACAGTGTTAAACAGATAATCGATTCGAGAAAAGTAGTAACAGTGTTTTCCATAGATTCTGGAGAGACTATGGTGGCACAAGATTTGAATCAACTCATTTTAATTAATTTATAATTAGTGGAATATAAATTATGTTTATTTCCTGTATTTAATCTTAAATCAGTCATTTTAGCCCTGTATAGCAACTTATAAATGTTTATCATAACACAATAGGCAAGAAAGTGTGATTATGTGATGCTGAAGTATAGTCCAGGTTGTTTTTAGACTATGGGGAGCCACCATAGTCTCCTGTATTAATGTGAAACACTGACAGGCGAAATGGTGCTGTGTTCAAACTGTAAGAAAGTGGTCAAACCTTTGTGGCTCAATAAAGTTTGTCAAATTTTAAGAATATATAGCAAAAAGGTCCATGCAGCAAACAGAGGCAATAGATTTGAAATGTTGTCTCCTTAACTATAGGTCAACCAGTCCTTTAGGATTTTTCATTCTGATAGTGAAATTTAAAACAGTAGGATTCAGTTCACATTGTTAACACCCCTAGGGACATTAGCACAAGTGTCCAAAATGTTCTCATCCAAGGGCCACATATCTAAACACAGACAAAGCAGAGGGCTGATGGAGGGCCATAGACTGGTGGTTAATACAGATTAAAATGTGTGCATTTATAATAGGTTAGAATGAGTCTCCAAACCCTTATCCATATTTAGATCCTCAAAAAGACACAGAATATTTGATAATGGCTTTATAATTGTAAATTCGGCTTAAGTGCTACTCAAGGAAATCGCAGGAAGTCACAAAAAAACATTTGGTCATAGTTTGGACATGCCTGCACTGAAGTGAAGATTTACAAGTTTAAAGTTGTATAGTCTGTGATACTGATATTACAGAATATTTTGTTGTTTGTAGAGGAAATTATGGTACTTAAATAATTCCAGTCTACAAATTTTGCTAATTGCAGCCATTCAAACTGTGCTCTTGTTTTGATTGCAAAACATGTAGCTGCTGTAATAACGATGATTTGAAACCACCACCACAGCCCTGTAATGAACACAGCACCACTCGTCTCACTTGTATCAGAAGTTCTTTGCCTTTATTTCTTATGTGTCTTTGCGGTGCCTGGTCTGATCCCACTCTCACTGTAAACACTTCTGCAGAGCATGGCCTTGAGCACGAGTTTCAAATATACTTCAATAATACACTTAAATGCAAAAAAATAACCTAATATTACAGACTGAATATGACAAAATGCATGTCAAATATTCAACTGGAAACTCACTGCAAAATGTGATCTTTAAGTCTAGTCTAGAGCAGCGATTTTAACTGGTGTCATTGTGATGGACCATAAATTTCATGTTTTGTCTATAACTTAAACCAATCTGGTATTAACTATAAAAACACTTGAAAATGGGATGTTTAAAAGACCTACATCACACTATTTTCTGATCTATGTTATAATGTTGTTTCCTCAAACTCAAACTCAAAAGTTATGTTTTTGATGAGGTAACAACATTCTAATATGGCATAAATCTCACTAGAGTAAAATGTGCATGGTATAGGACCTTCAATTGAGTTTTTATTCATTTGATTGTGTCAAAAGTTTAAGATGAATTGAGGTACCACATTAGAGCACTGTATTCAAATAAAAATGGGCCCAAAAACTGATATACCACATTACACTGCAAATAAACGATGTATTGAGCACAAATTATTTAAATAAAAACAGTGTATGGTTGGATGCATTTTTGCTCTTCAAAATATTGGTTGGCAATGATTAAATCCATCCATGTGTCTTATTATTAAGTGTAAATAAATGGTGTTATTAGAAAACTGGCTGTGAATAGGTCTCTAATGATGAGACAACAATCACTGGTGAATTATGAATAAACATTTTCATCTGAAATGTAAATATTTGTATATGTCAAGATGATTTCATGTCCCAATAAACTATTTAGCTTGTTTCTATGGAGATGTCATTGCTCTGCTTCCACGGTATAACAGATCTACCTCACATTTATTCAATTACTGTACATATGGTTTTACATCTCAAAAATATCTACAAAAAAAGACACTCTGACAATGAGCTGGGCTGCTTTGGACACACATGCATATGTACAGGTGGAACTTTAAATGTAACTTTCCTGCTTGTCTCTATGGAGATGTTATCGCTTTGCCTGAGATGTTCCTCAGTAGGGCATTAAATTAGTCTATCTTCGATTAATTCAACTACGGGCATTTTAAAACACCTTGAAAAACATGCATTCTTACGATAATTGGGGTCCCCTTTTCACAAATTTTACCAGTAACGTCACATGGTGATGTCACATGCTCTATACAGCAGAGATACATTTAATGCTGGACTGTGGAACATTACAGGCCAAGGAATAAAATCTCCATGGAGACAAGTAGATCTGATCTCTGTTATAATGTTGTTTCCTCATCACAAACATACCTGGAGTTGTGTTTTGTTTCATTTGCACAAGTTTAACACACAAACCCTATAGTGCTCCACTGTGTTTTTAAACTCCATAATCCTTCTCTAATCATTTGGATAATTTCAGCCTGGGAACTGCCAATCTCCACTGAAATAAAGGTAAAAGATACCACTACATGACATCACAAGGTGGAACAGAGCATTTTGAGCTTTAGAGATGCACAGACTAATAAAGGATTATTCAAATACATGAGAATGAAACAAAACACAACACCTGGTGTGTTTTTGATAAAGTAACAGCATAATAATGCGGCTTCAGCTCACAAGAGTCAATTCTGCATAATACAAAACTTTTAGAAGTGAACAAATGTCTTAATTCTGAATATAACTAATTTACCAAGCAGATACACTCCAGCTTCACGCCATAAAACAAAGGTAGCTAATATTAATTCAGTCAAAATCTTGGTCTGTTTGTCACATATATATTTTATTCCCCATTCAAACAATGACAACAAAAGCAACATTTGTGGCCGATCAGCACAAACAGTCCACATATGAACACTTACTCACATACTTAAGAAGAGGAAAAACAACAAAGCTGGTGTGTTTTATGTGTAAACTGTATTCCAGCATTTAAAACTCATTTTAAAAGCCTTCCTCTCGGTCTGTTTGTTGCTACCTGTGTTTAAAGGTGCACTATGCAAGTTTCTGGTTAGGGGTCTGTCACCTGCTTGTTTCTCTGCATATGCAACTACTGTGCCTGATATGTTCCACAGTATGACATTAATCAGCTCTACATTACATTTATTCAGTTACAGCTGATTTTATAGCTCAAAAATACCTAGAAAATCAGGCTTTCTGACTTCTGGGGTTGCTTTTCCACAGATGATTTGGTCTACCTGAAGATAGAAAGTTACACAATGCACCTTTAAGCTAATTTGGCAACAGATGTCAACAAACTTAACATGTCTTCTGTAACTAAGGCTTGTGAAGACACAAAGAAAGGCAATTCATACAGATGTAATTCATTTTTCTGTTGTTACCAATCAAACTTGTAACTGTATCGGTTTATTGGCTGGTCACAGTTTTTTCCTTGGACCATCTTTGATTGATTTTAATGAGGGTTGCTCAGCATATCGCAAAATTATTGAGATTTGGTCTTGGTTTAGTCTCTATAAAAA
The DNA here is from genome assembly GCA_000787155.1 of Scartelaos histophorus. NCBI lineage: Eukaryota > Metazoa > Chordata > Actinopteri > Gobiiformes > Gobiidae > Scartelaos > Scartelaos histophorus. Next base: position 17,100 of record KN489956.1, read on the forward strand.
TTAATTTTGATAAATTTAAATGTATGTGAATTTACTTATTAACAATAATGCATTACTAAACATAACTATAAGACATCACATTTTGACTCATTCCTAATACTGACCACTGCCAAAGAAGACTAAACCAAGTTTAACCATTCTGGACTGAACTGTCGACTTGGTTTGACCATGTCTAGTCCTGTTTCAGTCTTGGTTCAGTCTTGGTTTAGTCCTGGTTTACTCTTTGATTCATCCTCCTGGGTGGAACCTGGTTTAGTCTAGATTTAGGCCTTCTTCATTCGTCCTGGTTAAGGGTACATTCACACTTGCACAAGCACCACACCTAAACTGGGACTAAATCTGGAAATAGACCCGGATTCAAGATACTAAAACGGGAATAATCTATCAGGACTAAATAAGGTCTGAACCAGGTCTAATTCCTCAGGACTAAATCCAAACTAAACCAGGTCTGAATCAGGACTAACCCAAGTCAAACCAGATCTCACAGTCCCTCATATCCTCTTTGACATTTTCCTGTATCTAAAAAGGAAAAAAAAAAGATTGATCCATTATTCAGTTCACCTGTCAGTAAAGTTGCACCTGATTGGTCATTTTCATTTCCTTGTTGAGTTGGGCACAAAACTGAACATAAAATAAGAGACACTTGGTCGCTGCTTGCTCACAGCTGCTGTAGACTATATTGCTTCTTTGCCTGATGTTTTGATCAGAGCTGGTGATGCAAAATCAAACAACAAAGTCAGTTTTATGGTGCGTCTAGTGTTTCGTCTTTTCCAGATGGCCTTCACAGTGATGGCTCTGCTAATAGTGTTTATTTTTGTCATGCAGTCAAGTCAGAGAAGCACAGATGTAATGTTACCCAATAAGGAAGAAACACTTTAAACCTGGCATTTAAAACGTGCGTAACTTTTAAGACAGGGGGTCCGTCACTTGCTTGTTTCTATGGATATCTTGTTGCTTTACCTAGGATGTTCCACAGTATGACATTAAACAGCTCTACCTTACATATATTCAATTACAGGTGGTTTAATAGCTCAAAAATACCTCTCCATAGATCTGACCTGTAACTTGGTGAAAGCAGTAACATCTTAATGGAGAAAAGCATTTGACAGATCATCTATCAGAAAAGTTATACAGTGCACCTTTAACAGAAGCAAAGTCTAAAAAATAAGTTTAAAAATTGTTCTGGTTAATCATAATACAGTTACGATCAACTTATTGTTCAATATTTTATAGATTGAACAATAATTTGAGGGGTCAATACTACTGAGCAATGCATTTTTTAACAGTATTGTACACTAGGAGTAGTTTTTTAGGGGATAACTGGAATATTGCTTGTTTCCATGGCGAAAGGAAAGTATAAATCTGATTTGTGTTTGTATAGCTTAATTGTGTAATGTAAATAAATGCATGAATATGGGTTGTTCTGAAATATTTCTCCACCATTTTTCACCAGATATTTTTAAAGGTGGAAAGGTTGAGGGTCCCGTACGTGTCTGACTCCATGGAGATGTGATTTCTTTGCATGGAATGTTGCACAGTATAGTATTAAACATATCTGCCTTGCAATTATTCAATTACAGGTGTTTTCTGGCTCAAAAACACCTTGAAAAACAAGAATTCTTACCATGTACAGGCTTGCTTCTCTATAGATCTGACCATTAACTTGTGATAACCAACTTTATTTACATACTGTGGAATAAGCAGGTAGCAGAACCACCACCAAAAATGTTACACGGTGCACCTTTAAGTTCAAGGTATGTTCAAATGCCAGGTTTAAAGTGGACAGTATAAACCATTAAAATGCTGAGATATTCCATTATTATTATTATTATTACCCGGTATAATAAAGTCTCGCCCTGACTGTCACAATAAGGCAACAATGACCAAAAACCTCTAAAATCTAAGGCATTTTTTTTCCAGCATTCGACGGAAATACTAGTAACTATTCAGCGAGCGACAAATGATTACAGTAATAAAAAGGAAGACAAAAGCCAGGCACAGGTTCAGCTCCAACCTGGTGCTTTTGGGCAACGACATTCTTTTCACATTATTCGTCGAGGATTGTAGAAATGGTTTGACGTTTTGGCGATACCTTCAGTCACTTTTGTTGCTTTTACTGAATTTAACTGCTTGGTATTATTTTATTGGATTTGTCAAAGCTGTGACGTTGTGATTTGAAAATTTGTGTGAGTAAAACAGCTAAATAGGTGCATCTGAAGAAATTAAAATACAGTGGAAAATAATTGCGTTGTCTTAAGTATATAGGGAAATGTCATATATACCATTTATATTGTTATGTAGCTATGTTGTATGTGGCTTACCCGTTTCTTTATGATATATATAGGTATTTTAAATTATGAAATTATCACAATTAAATACTTAAGTGTACAAAAGCTATATATAATGTTATTTGAATTTGACTTGTGATTTGAATTGAACTGAAAAGCCTACTTAAAAGGCCCATATTACGCTATTTTCTGATGTTATAATGTGGTTTCCTCATCACAAAACATACCTGGAGTTGTGTTTTGTTATTTCTGTTAACTTAAAAACTACTACTTCATGACATCAAGAGGTGGATGAGGATTTTGAGCTTTGAAGATGTAAACAGACTAATAATAAAGGATTAAAAAAACAAAACAAGACTTCAGGTATGTTTTTGAGGAGGTAGCATCATAACAACATGTTTTACAGTTGACAAGAGTCCATTCTGCATAATATAGGACCTTTAATAATCTCCATAGTATTTTAAAGTTTGAGAAGCACCCATTCTTCGAAAAGCTCAATCAGCACCCAACAAGAATAATAAAAAAGAAAAGGTGACACTTAAAAAATATTTCAATAAAGTTTACAATATAACACCAAGATATATCCGTAAAGAAAATATAAAGAGCAGTTTAGGAGTTCATATGTTTTTATCTTTCCTCACACGATGTACTGGTAGACATCTGCTTTGCCGTGGTCTGGAGTGGCGAAAGGACTGAGCCACGCCAGTGAAAATGGGTGTCCGAAAACTACCTTCATGTTCATCCATTTGGACTTTTTGGCCCATCTTCGCTCCTCCTTCTTCAACTGCTCAATCCCCTACAGGTACAGAGACATTTACAGGTTAAAAATCATCTATAGTAGTAATTTGACCAGCCAGAACCACACGCTTGGACAAAACTTTACAAAAATGAGTGGGTCTGGAGCTGGAACTTCAGAGGCAGATTAGGGAAGCAGGGTCAGTTTGCATCAAAAACAAACATGGCAGTTTACAGGTAAAAAAGGGGAACAACATAATACAGGACTGAGAAATAGTGCAGATTTTTGCAGAGCAACTATTATCTCAGGTAAAAAAGTTACATATTTTATTCTGAATGTTACAAGAATTCGGGTAGAGATGCCTTCCACAATTGAGAGATGTGTGAAACAAATTAGCATCTTGAACTGTCTAAAGTTTGGACAATTTTTTCAAGCACTAGGGTCGGGTTCAAGTCCCTTCTGAACTTGCAACTATACTAGGGTTATCAATACTCTATACCAATTCTGATACCCCGATGATCATAAAAGCATTCTTTCTTTAGGCAATAGAATGTAATTTACAACATGAAATCGTAGTACTTTCTTTTATATTACTGTGTGGCCTTATATCTGTGTAATCCCTCAGTTGGTAGGTTCCATAGTGGTCCAGGGGTGTATACTAGTCTATTTGTTCTGATACAGCTCAGGATCATTCTAAAGCTGTTCAGGAAAGGTTAACTGCTCAATATCAATATCAAGTATATGTTGATACATGCTCAAATGAATATCAATACTAGGTTTAGTAGACCGCTGCCCCCGCAACCCGGCCCCGGATAAGTGGAAGAAAATAGATGGTTTAGTATCTGATTTAGTATCTAGATTTTTATTAACTTATCTATTTTTACATTGTCTTTTTAGCACGCACACACACACACAGTATATATAAGTACAAGTATATATCAACAATATATAGACAATTTTATAAAAATCATAATAAATAATAAAGTTGTGGTCACTCACGGTCTCGTCAGAGCAGATGGAGTGGACCTGAGTCCCAAACATCACAGCAGTGAAAATGAGGAAGAGCAGCCCCTCAAAGCACAGGAGGATCAGCAGGATCACAGTGGCCGGAGGTGAAAAGTTACTGCACTCTGACACAAGAGGGGGCAAATGAGTCAATAACATCAGACAAACACACACATACACACACACACCATCAAAGCCAGGAGTAAACTCAGATTAAACCAGGACTAGACCATTACTAAACCAGGGCTAGACCAGGGCTAAACTAGGACTAAAACTTTGAATTAAACTAATACTAAACCAGGACTAGATCAAGACTACATCAGGACTAAACCAAGACTTGATTAGGGCTGCACCAGGACCAAATCCAAAACTGAATCCGGACTAAACCAGAACTAAACTAGGTCTAAAAAAAGACAAAATCAGATGTAATTCACAAATAAGAACTGTGGCCAAACCAGGATCAAACCAAGTTGAGATTGTACAGTATTATTTACCATTTATTCCAATTGAATACTTAATTTCTAAATTACATAATAATGGCTAAAAATGTATTTTATTTGTATGAAAAGCTAAAGAAGATCCTTACTTGCCCAATCCTGCTCAAAACAGAAAACAAAATGGAAGGCCGCCATTATGAGAGCGTGGAAGGAGATCAGTGCAATGTACATCTGGAAATTTAAAAGCAAAATATAAAATTCACATTTTTAAGAATATTGAAAAAACATTTACAATAGTTCTTAATAAAATACTCACGGTGAAAAGCACAAAATATTTCTGGTTGTTTTCTCCCACACAGTTGTTCACCCAGGGACAGTGATGGTCCATCTTTTTAATGCAGCGCTTACAAACACTGAAGAAGAAAAAAACAAAAGCACAAAGTTGGTCATATTGCTGAACTGGATTATTGACTGATAATACAAATATAAGCACAGTTTTAAAGACAATATTACAGATAACTCCTCCATGCTGTATAGCTGGTGGAGGTTTGGTAATGTTATCCAAAGTAAAGCCAGTATAAACTGTGTGTGAAGCATTTTCCCACTTACCCATAATGCACAAATACAAAATGGAGCCTAAAGGCATTTGGAAATTGAATAAGGAGATGAATAATTAAATACTAAAAGACTCTTGTGGATGGAGGTAGGAAAGCATCTTGTGTTTGGTATAACTTTCTATGTTTTTCTCTACTACTGCTGCTGCTACTGCTACTGCTACTACGACTACTACTACTACTAGACTCTTGTTCTTCTGTTAGAGAAAAGAAATCAATCAATGTCACTCTCCATGCAAAGTGCGTATTTTCTTACCCTTATATTTAAAGAAGCATTATGTAACTTTTCTGGTAGACAGTCCAACACCTGCTTGTCTCTAAAGAGAACAGACACTATGGAACATTCCATCCAGATAAAGCAATATAATCTCCACAGCTTTGTCTGGTATGTTCCACAGTATCTTTTTCCATGGAGACAAGCAGGTGATGTCACAATAAAAACACCTGCAATTGAATAAAAGCAAATGTACAGACACATTTAATGCCATGCTGTGGGATGTAAAGGTCCTGTATTACACAAAATGGTTTCTTGTGAGCTTTTCCACTGATTATAATGCTGTTACCTCTTCAAAGATATACCTAGAGTTGTGTTTTGTTTCATTTAAACATGTTCTAGTAACCCTTTATAGTTAGTCTGTCTGTAATTCCAAAGCTCAAAATGCAGTTCCACCTTGTGATGTCCAATCCAATCCAACTTTATTTTTACAGCACATTTTACCAACACAAAGTCTCCACAAGTGCTGCACAAAGTAGACACAATATAAATGAACACATTAAATAAAATACAGCATAAAATAAATAAGCAAGTAAATAAAAAAACATACCAAGTACTAAAATTAGCAAACAGAAAAATAGCCAATGTCATACAGTGATACTTAGTCAAGAGCATGTCTTTTTTGTTTGGTAGAAATAAGAAATTCAAGGGGGTGAAGCAATCCGAATTTAATATTCTAGTGATATGGAGCACTTCCTGTATTACCACATGACATCACAAGGTGGAACAAGTGTTTTCTGTTTGAGAGAAGAACTAAATATGCAGGGCTTGTGTGTTAAACATGTACGAATGAAACAAAACACAACTCCAGGTATGTTTGTTATGAGGACTCTCCATAATAACCCAGATCATTTTGTGTGATGTCATGTCATGAGGAGACCCTCCACCCACAAAACTAAAATAAAACCCAGAACAATCCTGCTTTCACTCAAAATGACACCATTTCTCCATTTAAGTCTGCGGATGACTCACTGCCTTCGAATCAATTACTCTGCAGTGTTTTTGCTCTTTTCAAGCCTCAGATCCCAGGAAACATGCACACACGGGATTCCTTATTACTAAGCTGTGAAGTCTAATGGGAAATACAATACAGCAGAAGAAACAATATGATCCAGGGAGGAGAGGAGACAGGCAAATAGGCTTAGGGTGCATGACATTTATGAGTTTGAAGATCACTGGAGCTTATATGTCTCTATGATGAATTCTTGCTTTTGGGAGAAATAACCAAACCGATAATTTATGTTTAGTCTTTTAATTTGATAGTAGACCACTAATTTGTCGTATTATTCTTGTACTTTTATTTTACCCTGTTTTGGTCCTGGTTTGAGCCTGGTCAAGTCGTAGTTTAGTCCTGGTCTGGTCCTAGTTTAGTTCCAGATTTATGATGTGTGAATTACCCTCAAAGTCCTTTCAACTGTCATCATTTTAAATATTATAGTAAAATTATACAATTAGGCCCAGAGGAGAGGTGTTGGACTTGGTGCCAGATTTGATTATTTTTTATTTATTAGTTTATTTATTTATTTTATATTTGTTTTAATTTATTTTGTATTAATTTTATACCAAGTCAAAACATCTAAATATTAAATGCTGTCTTTTGACGTCTGACACAATGTTGTGATGTGTAGATGTGTGTAGACAATGACCCTGGGACAGTTACATAAGAATTGCCAGGGTCCCTCGGGTGCCTGTACCTGCAGTGATGGGCCCGGTCTGGTTTGATGCTGCAGCACTTGGGGCACTTGTAAACCACTTGCCCCGGTTTGAGCTGCAGACTCTCTATGAACTCTTTTGTGGCGTTCCCCTTCGGCACAGCTCCCTGGAAAAGTTAAGTTAATAATTTAAAAAGGTTAAATAAATGTCATCATTAAGACAAAAATGTTTCCTCATTTTGATAACTATTTTCAATTTGGTTTTAATTGATTTAATTTATCCTTTTAAAACCAAGTACTGAATAATAAAATAAACAATACAGACTTTTAGCTTAATTTTACCTTAAAGGAACAAAGAGCTGTATTGTATTTATGATGATGAATAGATAACAATAACAAATAAAGTTCTCGGAAAATACCAACTAAAATAATTGTGGTTATTAATCATTTTATAAAGAAAAAAAGATTTTCCTAAGCCTAACTTTTAAGCAAGTAACTTAAAGCAAGTCCTGTATTATGCAAAAGTAACTCTTGTGCTTTCAAGCCATGTTATAATGTTATTATATATTATATATTACAACCTCATCAAAAACATAATTGTGTTTCGTTTCATTCACACATTTTGAGTAACTTTATTATTTGTCTGTCTACATCTCCAAAGCTAAAAATACTCCAGATATGTTTAATGAGGATACATAGATCTATAAATAATGTAATATGGGCTCTTTAAATACTGTCGGTATGAATAACATGGCTGGTTTTAATACAGTTTTTGTGTTAGTGAGCAAGACACTTTACACATTTGCATATATTTGAATAATTACTTGTGAATAATAATGTGAATAATCACATACCGGGTCTGTGCACATGGCCCTGGCGTGGGAGGCTAAGGCGAGGAAAGCCAGTCCGTTAAACAGGACTCCATTGAAGAGACTATAGGCCACGTTTTTCACCGGGAGCAGCATCACGAAAACCACCACGAACTCGGCGTAGAAAACCAGGAACCAGGTAATGATGCCGCACACGATACCGCACCCATCTCGAATGAACCACATGGTGTCGGAGGAGGTGCGGGGAGGGGGAGGGGCGCAGTGCTCGGGGCCCAGGTAGCCAGGCTGACGCTCAATGTCCCGAGTGCGGTGGGCGGGACTCTTCATCCTACAGCCAATCCAACCTCATGCTGAGAGACACAGAGAGAGAGCTGATGTTAAGAAATGATAAGTTCAAGTATATCAATATATCAATGACAAGTTAGCAGACAGTAGGGCTGAACTATTTTAGGTACAAATACTATAACAGCGACACTTCTGACAAGCACTGAGACCATGATTATATTTGTGCTTTATGCTTTACGCTTTCTATCAGCAGAGCGCATTTTAATATCCAATAACATAAACAAATAAGACTAAAATATCTACTAGTAAATCCAATCAATACATTAAAATCCAATTAATTTCCAAATTTCAATGCCAATACACTTAATTGTGTTTGCAGTTGCAGTAGTAAGGGGTTTCAACACAGGTGCTCTTCTCTCTTGTGAGACCTAGAAAATGTTGAAAAGCTTTTAATAAATAATGGCGCTTATTTCTTAATAATAGTAATGACTTCTGATCTTGTTTGTGTAGTCAGAAACTGCAGGATAAATTTATTTTCCACATAAAAAGACATAAAATTGTGTTGTTTGGTGAGGCAGTTATGTTACTTAGATAGAGCGGTTTTTGGTTTTCAATTCAATTTCGATTAATGTTGCAGCCCAAATGACCGGACTGAACAAAAATGTATCATACTGTCAGCAAACACAAAATCGTATTCCTTATTTAAAGTTCAGTTATAAAGTATTGATTAATTTATGTACATCCCTTTTATAACAGCAAACGTCTCCTATTAGAGATACCATAATGATATTTGTAATTTTATCTGAAGTAAAAAATGCATGAATGCTTTAACCTATACATCCAAAAGCTTTTCACCAAACCAAAATTTTGAATCAATAAAATATGAAAGCAACAAGTCTATTATCCTATTTTCTGATCTATATTATAATACTGTTTTCTCATCAAAAATGCATCTGGAGTTGTGTTTTGTTTCAGTTATGTTTTTTAATAATTTGGTCATTTTTGAGGGAATGAATACCCATTAGTAACAAAATATGCACAAGACATAACAAAATATAAACTCACATACAAAAAAAACACCCCAAAAATATGTACATTTAAAGAAGGGGTAGGGGTGTGTGGTTGTGTAAAGTACAGAGTTTTCTTAATGCAGTGTAATGTATGTGTTTTAGGGCTGTCAAATCAGATGTTCATTTACATATTCTTTTTTTTTAAGCAATATTTACACATGTTCAACACACAAACAAAACACAACTCCAGGTATGAAGTAACAACATTTCAACATGGCTTAAAGCTCGCGTCAGTTTGCCAATTTGCGTAATATAGAACCTTTAAGCTCTGTTACATACCAGTCAAGTTACCTTTCTATATATAAACGTCATGCTTTTGTTGATATTGCCACAAAACATTCTCAACTTTAACCTTTATGAATGATGAATCAGCATTTTAAGTTATTAGACAATAGACAGCTTTTGTGACTCAGTGTTTTCTCATCCTTCTGAATACAATGGAAATTCACAACAACCCCACAATTATGCACCTGGACAAAAAGTTACTCTGTCCACAAAGAAATACGACTAAATTACTGGAAAAAAAAATAAAAGAAAAATACAATAAAATCAGCTTCAAAGCTTCAGCCCATGAATAACCCATTACATTTAGTCATCTGTGAGTGTGTGCACAAAGACTGGCTTCAAAAACAGGTCAAAATGTCAAAAACCCAAAAAAGGGGTAGTGTTATGAGCAGAAAGCACAGCGTGAGATAAAAGGGGATATATCTAGAGCAGGGCAAAGCATGATGCACTCTGGGGCAGTTTTTGTGGTAGGGGGGTGGGGCTGGAAGACTTGGGTGAAATATGAAATAGGGATTTTTCTGACGAGCTTTGCCATTGCTGTTAGATTTGTTATTCATCTGTCAATAAAAGGATTCTGTTCAAAGTTTACAAAGTTTGCTAACTGCATCCATTCTATTGAACTTTATTGTGCAGCACTAGTATGGAGGCAAATGGTGTAACTCTGACTTAAAACTAGCACAAACTGAACTTGTATTAGTCTAGTGCAGTTCAGGCTTTAGTGAAGATTTTAGTCCTGGTTTTAGTCCAGGTTTAGACCCTCAAATGTTGTTAAAGGTGCACTATGTAACTTTTCTGATAGGGGGTTGGAGGGTCTGACACCTGGTTGTAAATTAGTTTGAACCAAATAGGTGACATGACCAAGCCAAGTTACATTTCAGATCTGTGTAGAGGCAATCCAGCTCATAGTAAGAATGGATGTTTTTTTTCCAGCAATAAAAATATGTGAATGAATGAATGAATAAATAATGCCATACTGTGGAATGTTAAGCAGCAATTAAGGGGCAATAACATCTAACTGAAATCAAGCAGGTGGCAAATACCCACCAGAAGGTATAGAGCACCTTTCGATTTAAGATGTTTAGCTTTGTTTGGAACATTTCACATTAAACATTTCTATCTCCATGGCAACCAAACCAGATCAAGTTAGAAGTCAGATCTGCCAAGAGGTAACCCCATGCATAGTCAGAATGTCTGTTTTTCTAGGTATTTTTCAGCTATAAAACCACCTGCAATTGAATAAGTGTAAGGAAGAGCTGTTAAATATCATAGAGGCAGGTGTCAGACCCTCCACTAAAAAAGTTACACAATACACCTTTAAGTCTAAGGTAATTATATAAATAACATTTCAAACCCAGTAAATTAGTTTCAGAACCCATTAGACTTGAGGCTTGAGGACAATATAATCTCACTTTGGTCGGTAGATTACTTGGGAAACTTCAATGATCCTTGAAACTAAACATTTTCCCAGAGGAGAGACAGAATTACCCAGATTTAGTGAAACTGCTCAGACCATTACCTTTGCCTCTTGTTCAGGTTGGTCCATCTCCAACAAAAGCCTTCTCGAATTTCACTGACCATCTTTCACTTAAGCCAGCGCCTGCTTTGTGGAAAGGGCTTGTGCTTTCAGCTGATTTTTATCTTCTTCTATTAAACTGATAAGAGGCAACCGGATGCACAGTTTAATCAAGTCTCCACTCAAATGACTACTAACCATGTAATTGTCAATGTTTGTAAAACGACCAAAGACACATTATTTCATGTATTACACAAAACTGACTCTTGTGAGCTTTAAGACATGTTAGAATGTTGTTGCCTCCTTAAAAACATATCCACAGCTGTGTTTTGTTTCATTCACATGTGTTTGAGTAATCTTACATTATAGGTCTGTCTACATTCCTCAAAATGCTCTGTTCCACCTTATGATGTTTATTTGTTGTACTTTTTCAAGAAAACAGCTGACTTTAGGTCAGTAGAGATAGGAAATTCCAGGGCTGAAATCATCCAAATGATTCTAGTCAAGGGGTGTGGAGTTTAAAAACACTTCCTGTATTATCTGCCTGTTTGTGATGAGGAAATAACATTCCAACATAAATCAGAAATCGGCCAATCTGGGGCCTTTATTGATATGTAACAAAGATTTAGAAACAAGATTTTAATTATTATTTCATAGGTTAAAGCTTCTTATGACATGACTAGAACTACAATGATTAATCAAATAATTCTGACTAGTTAATTATCAAAATACAAATTTTACGGTTGACTAAAGACTCTGCAGCACATAGACAATTTTACACACATAATACAGTGGCATTACAGTGGCATAAATAAATAAATAAATAAATAAATAAATTCAAACCTAAATATACATTTTTTCCCCCAATTTATTAATGGATAAAATTGGTGTATGTTGGTTTTATTTTTGTCATTTGTTATTAATGTGCTCAAAATTATATAATAAATAAATAAATAAATAA